>CACRXK020000739.1:0-69313 GCA_902702795.2 Paramuricea clavata | reverse complement strand
GTTCTTGCAAAGCTTGATTGTTGTCTCTTGATAATTTATTATACTCTAGAATCATGAAAATATAACTAGTTGTGGAATAAAATTCAATATTTTGAATACCGAAATGTAAACAAAGCCTTTGTTTGCATACGGACTGTACCGCATCTTTAAAGTATAGCATTAATTAATGAAAGGCAGTCAAAGAAAAGGCATTGAGTGATTGAGAAAGGGGATGCGATAACATATAAAACTTGATAAACTTCTTAATTGTTAAAGATTGTCAGAAGTTCAGAACACTGTTTCCATAATTCAATAATTTTATCACATATTATACAATAATTATATTGTTTTTAATTAAACCTTATTGGCTGGTCGAAATAGAAGTGATTTGATTATGGTAATCTGCCACCATTCAGTACAGCCCTGCCCCACAGTAGGCGGATCACACCACACTAAGGGGACGATTACATGGAGCACTTTTAACCACAGGTTTGAACTCAACCATGTTTACATAACTGGGTTGAATATTTTGGGATTACATGGACAATCTCAACCCCAGGGTTGAAATGCTATACATTCCCGGAAGTGAAAACAAAAACCAGCCTCATCAAATGCTTGAGTAACTCATGAATAAAATTTTCAACCCAAGGCAAAGTCCAACCTGGGGTTGAAATTTAACTCTGCTAGCTGAAGCAGGGTTGAACTTGGCCCTGAATTGAAAATTTTGAAATCATGCATTTGATTTTGATAGCATTTTGTATTACAGACAAGGGCGAGGGTTCAGCCCAGGCCTCGTAGGTCCCAACTGTAGATCTGTAGGAGACAATCCCAGGGTAGAAAGTGCTCCATGTAATCAGCCCCTAATTAACCCATTAAAGCTTTGATGTACTGTGATTTGAATTTATTTCTGTTGAATACCAGATAGTATAATATCATGGCCTTTATTCCTTTAATTCACCAATCTTGGTATGAAAATCGAGTGACCACAAAAAATATTTACATGCAATATACCACTTTTGGAACAAAACAAGCATAGACCATTTTCATATGATAGTGAAAAACTTAAAGATTTTTTTTGCATTTTAAATTGCTTTTTGAGCCTTGGACCTCCTAGGTTATCTTGAATTTCTTCTACTTTCCATATTTGCATATTATCTAAATCTGCCATCAGTTTTAATTTCAATACTGGACACACCAGCCACCTCGCCAGCCACTGAACTAACGTGTGTAATTCGAAGCTTGTAGGTTGTTTATCTGCATGGTATTTATACGTTGAGAATGCGACGCTCAGCCTTGGGAACTTCGTGTTTATTGTAGGTAAATTTTCAGTGGTACGCTACCAGTTATAAAATCTTTGGTTTGGGGTCTACAGAAGATAGATATTTAATACACATGGGATATGTAAATATGCAAATACAATGCCCTCTTTCTTTACATCTGATCACACAAGCGCATGCATAAAATGCAAAATTTACAATGGCTTCAAATGACGCTCACAAAGGAAAATCTTATTTGTTTCTGAAGATCTACCGTCTTTTCTCTAGTCCTTTAAAACAATTCGAAGGCATTCTTCGCGAGCATTTCTCTTCTTGTTCACCATCGGCTGTAGTCTCCTACGCAGACTACATCGGCTGTGCCAACAACAGGGATTTTAAAAATTGCAAATTCACGCGTTCTGCTGGTCGGACAGCCATACAAAGCACAATTAGAGCCAACCATACTGTTCAATATTACTTCAAACGTTTAACCGTATCCTGACATACTATAAAAACAACGGCAAAAATACAATTATCCAAACGCGGTGTATAAACAAAGCCTTCGTCCCCTCGATCATAAACTGTTCACGACGCTCGCTTTCTTCGATATTTTCATCTCCAACGTTCAAAATAGGTTCGTATGTTTCTTCGCTTTCTGTTTCAATTTCCATCTTGATCTCAGAAGCCCTCTAGCGCTTTGAAATATGATCTTTTGTTGGCATATTATGTTCTCACTCATATGTTTTCCTAATCACTCATCACAAAGCACCCCCCTTTCCTCGTCACGTGACCAAAAATAAAAATGAACAATAACATATTTGTCACGTGGTCCAGCTAGCCTAACCATCTAATTCTATTAACCGTGCCCTGATATAACTCTGCACGCGAAGTTCTGCACTGATTGAAGTTTATTGATATTGTTAGATTACGTGTTGGACCACACCGTAGAGCAGTACAGAAGCTTGTTAATTACAAGTGTCTCAATGACCAATTTTAATGTTTCATTATCGAAACTATCCTTGACGATAAAAACGTTTTATATACAATTCAGATTCGTATACTTATCATATCTCCTTACCACTAGTGGCTTGACCACTGAACAGGCGTTTTTATCTATAAAATTTATCTATAATATCAATGAAGTTTATTGATATTGTTAGATGACGTGTTGGACCACACCGTAGAGCAGTACAGAAGCTTGTTAATTACAAGTGTCTCAATGACCAATTTTAATGTTTCATTGTCGAAGCTATCCTTGACGATAAAAACCGTTTTTATATACAATTCAGATTCGTATACTTATCATATCTCCTTACCACTAGTGGCTTGACCACTGAACAGGCGTTTTTATCTATAAATCATGGAGTAATTTAATGAATGCAAAGGTATTATACTATCATGTCAACTATATTTTATTGTTAAAATGTATTTATTTGACTAATTTGAGAATGTTTTTAGAATAGTTTTGGTTGACTATAAATTTGTTTATTAAAACCGTTAAAAACCCGCAACACCTGATCATTCATTCTGAGATTGGGCCGCCTGTGGTGAAATATGGAAAATAGATGAACTTCTCGAGGCTGTTACTCGCGACTTTGAAATTTATACTTTTTAAAATAAAATTTGATGCAATCCAAAACCTGTCCTTATAAGATTTGACATAAACCTCGAAAATCGAAATAAACAACACAGTATACGCGATCGCCTGTCAGCATTTCATTCAGATTCAGAACTGTAGCTCACACAACAATATCAAATTTCTCCCTAAATATTCGTTTCTTTCTATGCTAGCCACAATAATTCATTGCCTCTGCAGGCAGTTGTAGTAGTTTGATATTCCAATCCTTTGTTTCCGAAAAATAGTCGATTTTGTGATCAAAATGTACAAAATGTATACGTAATACAAATCCTTATTGCACTGACTGGCTTTACTGGCTGCGAGCTTGAGAGATCCCGCGCGTGCGCACTGAAATTGGTTACGCGTATAGTTCAATGGTTACGCGTTGTACACGTGAGCATTCTCGTACCCAGAGCCCTTCTTACGCGCGTTCGACCGAGCACGACGAGGGGCTCTGGCCAAATCCATATCAAACTGGCTTCTGATTGGCCACAATGAAATATATGGTTTATTATAGTAAATATGAATAAAAATACACAAGCGCTCCACGAAGCGTTGGTTTCCCTTTGAAAATTGGGAGAAAAGACATTATTAAAGTTGAAAGAACAGCAGTACGAAGCAGTTAGGAAGATTGTTGTTGATAATCGCCCACAAAAGCAGTAGATGTCGCTAATTTTATTTATTTAACTGATCAATTAGTTGATTGAAATTAATAGGTTGAGACGTGATGTTCTCGTAGCAAAAAGTCAGCATATTTATGGGAGATGCTCGTCGTATTTTCAAATCAGTGATGTTAATCAAACAAATCTGTGTTACATGTTCAAAGCTGAAGTGCCATCTGAAGAGAAAATACTAAAGCCAGCCATAATATGAAGTTAATTGTGACGACTATTTTAATTTCTTCCTAGAAACCGATTTTTTACAATTTTCAAATGATTTGCAGTATAGTATGTCTTATGTATGACTGTTGACTTTTAATAAAACACAAAAAAGTCTAAAAATCTGTACAACAGCGACTTAAAATCGAATATAAAATAGTGAGACAATCTCTCGTCTTCGTATCCGTAGCCATTACTGCTTTGGCAACGTTTAAGAGGGAAATATATACTAAATTTTTATCAACATGCATTGAGAACATCACGTCTTACCTACTAATTGATTTAAATAAATAAAATTAGCGAAACCTACCGCTTTTGTGGGGTTTTCCTGGAGAAAAACTTTCAAAACGAAACAAACAAGAAAACCGAAGTGTTTATCCGCGTTTGATGTTGAGCATGCGCAGTGTTTAACCGAATACCATGTTTTTATGGTATCCGGTTATGGATTTGGCCAGAGCCCCTCGTCGTGCTCGGTCGAACGCGCGTAAGAAGGGCTCTGGGTACGAGAATGACACGTGAGTTGCTAGACTTTCCAAAGTCCGCGGTTCGTGCTCCCTTCTTGCTACGCGCGGTCCCTAGCGAGCGACTTGGGCAAGTCTAGCGAGTTGCCCTTCTATTCATTTCTTATTCTATGACATCGTTTCAACCGACTAGTTTTTGGTCTCAGACCATCGCCACCAATTCTGGGATCTACGATCGAGCACCATCTTCGTTTGTTTCACCAAACGAGCCTGAAATTGTTGAAATGTTGAAAGATTCCTTATACGTTGATGATTTGATAACGGGGGAGGAGAACGACGCGAAAGCCTTCAATGTGTACAAGAAATCGAAAGAAATCATGGCGAAAGGTGGATTTAACCTCCGTAAATGGCATTCGAACTCTCCGAATCTCCTGAAATTGATCGAAACTGACGAAACTTCTCTGCACGAACATTCCAAATCAGCACCGATTGTTAATACGACTGAAGATGACGAGTCATATGCGAAGTCGCAAACTACGATTGGGAATTTCAAAGAAAAGAATGACTCGACTGTTAAGGTTTTAGGATTAAAGTGGGACACAATTTCGGACGAGATTTTCTTTGACTTAAGCGAATTAGCAAAATATGGTCATTCCCTTCCTGAAACGAAACGTTCTGTCCTTAGCCTTACCCGGCAAAGATCTTTGATCCCATTGGGTTCTTAACGCCTTTCACGGTTGAAATGAAGATTTTATTTCAACAACTTTGTTTGATTAAGACTAATTGGAACGATAAACTAGAAGGAAATCTATTACAAAGGTGGAAATCAATTCTAGATGAGTTGAAATTCCTTACGGACGTGCGTATTCCTCGTTGCTATTTTCAATCGACTCCTATAGACATACAAATTTATGATTTCAGCGATGCCCCAGAACGTGCGTATGCGGCTGTTCTGTACTTGCGTTCAGTCTACGAAGATGGTCGCATTTTAGTTCGCCTAGTAGCCTCAAAGTCTAGAGTAGCACCGATAAAGAAACAAACAATTCCACGACTGGAATTGCTAGGGACTGTTCTTCTTGCAAGACTCGTGAACAAGTTTACTTCAACAATTAAAGCCCCAAAGTGCGGGGCCCCAAAGTGCGGGGCCACGAACGATTTTTTGTTCCCTGTTTTAGCGCGGGATCCAAACAACGCGGGGCCCCAAAGAGTCCAAGGCCCCCAAAAGCGAAACCCCACACTAAAAAAACCTCGAGGCCCCAAAGTTTAAAAAGCGAGGCTCCAAAAGCAGGCCCGCAAACAAAATTTTTTGTTCCTTCTATGAGCAAGGGGCTCCAAAAAGCGATCGCGAGGGCAGAAAATAATAGGGTTCAGAAATTATTTCAAAATTTGCAGCAAGCTGTTAAATACTAAAAGATCGCTGAATTTCGTGGAAGACGGTAGAAGTTGATATCGACCCTCTGTAAATAATAATAATGTTAATGTGGACTCAACTTAATGGTATAAATTGGGTTGAATTTCAGTACGATGTATGATGAAGAATACAGGAAACTTTTCAGCACATGAAATACATAAGGATATTTTTTAATCTTACTGAATTCAGGGTCTAAAATGCCGTTGGACGGTTGGGGGGGGGGGGGATCAAGGGGCCCCGCTCCAATAATATGCCACGGGCCCCGCGGAACGTTAATCCGGCCCTGGTCCAAAGCCTCGACCGGTACAAGAAGAGAACGAACAGGTTCTACAAGAAGCAAAAAAGAATGCACTAGAAATCACTCACTCGATGGCCAATACTTCATCTGACAACCCTGCTGCAATTATTGGAGAGATTGCTCGAAGAGAAAGGGACACATGAACTGTAATTTGCTTGTTGTTTTGTTAAAATTTATTACTAGAGCTAATAAACTTTGGGGAGTGTAACAATCGTGACATTCACGTGATCGTTGACATTGTTTACGTTACAGTAATTTTACTTAATTACATATATAACCGGTTTTTCCGGTTTTTAGGTGACATATTTTTTGAACAAGATGAAAATAAAACATTGAAATATGTAGCGTTTCGAGCTATAATAAGCGATAATAACGAAGAAATAAGCGATAATAAAAACCGTTTTCTACACACGTATCTTCATTGAGATTTAGCTATGAATTTTGATTTACTCAACAAATTTGCATATTTTCGCGGTTGAAAGACCGTCAGAACTCAGAAGGCTATTAATATCGAGGATAACCGATATAAATGTAGTATACGTAGGATATAAAGGTCAGGTTTTATATAAAATAAATGTTAATATAAGACTTTTATAATATTGATATGTCTATTTGAGTAATATGACACTGTAGTGATTACTAGTCAAGTGGTCAATGACTCAACAAGGCTATTGTTGCCATCCGTAATTTGATAAAATGAAACATCTTCCACAATTATCACATTTCTGCAAGTACTTCTTTACTTTTCCCTAAGGAGCCAGTTAATTGTGAGAGTCAGTGAGACTGAAAATTCAAACTTTAAATTGGACCAATCACAGTGTCCGCTATTCATGACAGTCCGCCATATTTTTGAGATCAGTGAGGATGACCACCCACGCACAGTGAGCCACGCCCGCGATCATTGGTGAACTTTAGACTTCGCTAATGCTTTCGCTTCCCCGGGTGTAAATAGCCGGGGGGAATTGTTGAGTTCAATATAAACTGTATGTTATCCAAATATTAGTATGACGTAATACTGAGAGACAAATGCATGATGGGATTGTTGTGTTGTTAGTTGAACTTCCTCGTGAAAGTAACTTACTGTACAAAACTACATAATTTTAAATAAACGTGAAAATAAAGAGTGATTTCATTGCAAATACGGTGTTCTAAAGTCATGGCTTCAACAGGTTATGGGCCCAGCAGAGAATCACGCTGGTCAAGGTTGACTTTCGATGGAAACGAAAGCAATTACGAACTGTGGGAAGCGAAATTCCTCGCGCACATGAGGTTATTAAAACTAAAGGATACTATCCTGCCGTCAGAAGAAGAGGCTAACGCAACAAAGAACGAAGAATGCTACGCCGAGCTTATACAGTGTTTGGATGACTCACCAGTCTGTCATTGGTAATGAGGGATGCTACCGACGATGGCCGAAAGGCTTTACAAATACTCCGAGATCATTATGCAAATCAAGGCAAACCAAGAATCATCACACTCTACACTGAGCTAACGTCACTTGAAAAAGAACTTCACGAGACAGTCACGGATTACTTAATAAGAGCCGAGAAGGCAATAACAGCGCTTAAGAACGCCAAAGAAACGTTAAGCGATGGGCTAATAATTGCTATGATCTTAAAGGGGCTGCCTGATTCATATAAACCATTCTCGATACATGTGACCCAAAGTGCAAGTGAGATAACGTTCGCGAAGTTTAAGAGCATGTTGAGGAGTTTCGAAGAAACGGAAAAGCTCAACACCAAACCGAAAGTTGATCAGGTAATGAAAGCTGAGTTTCCTTCGCAAACAATGACATGTTATGGCTGCGGGAAGAGCGCATTTAGTCAGAGAGTGCCCTGCTAAGAGCGAGAAGAAGTGGTGTAACTATCACAAAAGTACAACACACTCGGATAGCACCTGCAGAAGTCAGCAAAAGAGCAAAGACCAAGCCAAACAGGAGTCGGAGAAAGAAAACGCCTCTAAGGATGAACATTCATTTGCATTCAAAGTTAACGACGAAGCAACGGGGAAAATCAATCGAATGGGAATGTTGGTTGACACAGGTGCCACTTCTCACATTGTTACAACTGATATTTTAAAGCAAATAGACATGACATTTAAACCATCAAAACATTTCATTGAACTGGCTGATGGCACACGAGCCAGTAATATTGCATTGAAACGAGGGGATGCTGAAGTGTTTCAGAAAGATACAAATGGAAAATGTGTGAAAACGGTGCTGAAAAAACGCCTTATATATACCATCCTATCCTCAAGATATTTTCTCAGTGAAGGCAGCCACATCAAATGGAGCCGAGCTTCGATTTGCCCAAGATTCTGGTGAGCTAACCCTTGAAGATGATACCATTGTTGAAATTGAAGAACATGGACGGTTGTACTATTTGACTTCCATAGGCAGTCATGAGAACGATAGCGTAAGTGAAGTAGATAAAGTAAATCTCTCATATGATATTAACACATGGCATGAAATCCTAGGTCACTGCAATTTTGAAGATATTATAAAACTACAGGGGGTAGTTAAGGGCATGAAATTCTCAGGTAAAATTGAATCATCTAAGTTAGGTTGTAATACATGTGTAGAAGGAAAATTTGTAAACAGCAGGAGGAGGATTCCTGATGCAAAATCTCAAAAATCATTGGAGAAAGTGCATGTGGATTAGGCAGGTCCAGTTTCTCCTGTATCAAGAGAGGGGTTTAAGTACTGCATAGCTTTTACTGACGATTTCTCAGGAGCAGTATTCATTTACTTTCTGAAATGTAAAAGTGACACTTTTGTAGCAACAGAGAAATTTCTAGCAGGCATCACTCCTTATGGCAAGGTAAGTTGCATCCGTTCTGACAATGGCTCAGAATTTACAGGTAAGGCGTTTCAAACACTACTAAGGGAGCGTGGCATAAAACATGAAACTTCTGCTCCCTACTCGCCACACCAGAATGGCACCGCCGAAAGGCACTGGCGCACATTGTTCGAAATGGGCCGATGTCTTCGTCTTCAATCAGGGTTACCCAAAACTCTCTGGCTCTATGCAATTCAAACCGCAGCTCACATTAGGAATAGATATTTTAATAAGAGAACAAAGACAACACCCTACTTTAGCCTTACTGGGAAAGTACCTGATCTTTCTAAAATGTGGATCTTTGGATCTGAATGTTTTGCTTACGAACAGGAGCATAAGAAATTAGACTCAAGATGCAGCAAGGGGGTATTTGTGGGATACGACAAAAATAGCCCTTCTTACCTAGTGTACTACCCACAAAATGGGAAAATCATGAAACATCGACTCATTAGATTCATCAAGAAAGGTAGTGTGGAACAGCACACAAACTGATGAGTCCAGCAGGGACTGTGATGTACATGAGAAATCTGACCATGATACTAGATCAGACTTAGATAGTATGAGCCTCCCTGTTTTAAGTGCAATGCCGCCAAATACAGTGCCTGATGAGGAGCCTAGGGATAGTGAGGGAAGGCATTGCGACCATACTGAGAATGATAGTGAGACAAAACGGTATCCTCAAAGAGAAAGGAACCCTCCCAGATACTTAGAAGAGGACACCCTTCTCCCTAAGAATGCCGATTATGCCCACATTAGTGTAGATTACTGCTACAAAGTTTGTGGATTACCACAAAATTACACAGAAGCCATGGGATCACCTCAAGCTAGGAAGTGGGAGCAAGCAATGAAGGAAGAGATCAGCTCTCTGAAGGAGAATGATACTTACGAATTATCAACTTTACCAGAAGGTAAAGCTTCAGTGGGGGGAAAATGGGTGTACACAACCAAACAAGATCAGAATGACATAGAGACCTTTAAGGCCAGATATGTAGCGAAGGGTTAGAGCCAGGTAAAGGGTACAGATTATCAAGAAACTTTTGCCCCGACAGCCAGTATTACTTCAATTAGGGTCTTAATGCAGTTAGCAGTTAAACATGATCTTATTGTCCACCAGATGGACGTTAAAACTGCATATCTGCATGCCCCCATTACTCAAGAGTTATACATAGACCAACCACAAGGGTTTGAAGAGGTTTCAGAGAGTGGTGAGAGGTTAGTATATAGGCTAAAGAAATCGCTATATGGTCTAAAACAATCAGGTAGAAATTGGAACATATTGTTACACGAGCATTTAGCAAATGACGGTTTTGTCAGAAACCATGCTGATCACTGTGTATAAGAAACAAGTTGATGATAAAATTGTTATCGTCATTGTTTGGGTTGATGACCTAATTATAGCTTCAGATAGTATGCAGTTAATGGAAGAATTTAAAGAAAGTATGAAGACACAATTTAAGATGAAAGATCTAGGTAGAATCACTTTCTTCCTTGGAATGGATTTTAAGCAAAGCAAGGGTGAAATAAAAATGAATCAGAAAAGATTCATTCTTAAAATACTAGAGAGATTTGGAATGATAGACTGCAAGCCCAGGTTAACCCCATGTGAGCAACGATTAGAATTTGTGTGGTGAATTGCACGACCAACGGTGGTGAATTGACCAACGCCAGACAGTATAGAGAAATGATAGGAAGCTTAATTTATGCCATGACCTGTACAAGGCCTGATTTAAGTTGGATTGTAAGCAAACTGTCTCAAACTCTGTCAAACCCCAGAACGGGAGATTTAATTGCTGCCAAACATGTCCTAAGGTATCTAAAGGGTACCGTGGATTATGGACTCTGCTTTAAGAAATCTGATGCTGACTTGCAGCTCACTGCTTATAGTGATTCAGATTGGGCCTCTTGCCTGGAAGACAGGCGAAGTACTACAGGTTACTGTTGTACTCTAACTGAAGGAGGACCACTGATTTCATGGAAGTCGAGAAAGCAACCAACGCTTGCCATTTCCACTTGCGAAGCTGAATATGTAGCTTTAGCAAATACAGCTCAAGAGTGTTTGTATCTAACTCAATTGTTAAACGGTATGTATAAGAAAGTACATAAGAGTATGAAGGTAAGTGTTGATAACCAAGGGGCAATTGCACTAAGTAAGAACCCAGTTAACAGACAACGTTCTAAGCATATTGACATAAAGTACCACTTTGGACGTGAAATGTATGTTAAAGGCATGATAGATATTGTATATTGTCCTACCCAAGATATGGTAGCTGATATCCTAACAAAGCCACCCACAAAATGTAAACTAGATAATTTTAAAAGTATCGTGTTCGGTTGTTGTAATTAGTTTATATTCTGATAACAAGTGAGGGTGTTGAGTTCAATATAAAACTGTATGTTATCCAAATATTAGTATGACGTAATACTGAGAGACAAATGCATGATGGGATTGTTGTGTTGTTAGTTGAACATCCTCGTGAAAGTAACTTACTGTACAAAACTACATAATTTTGTAATAAACGTGAAAATAAAGAGTGATTTCATTACAAATACGGTGTTCTAAAGTCATGGCTTAGTACCCTCGCACGGCGCTTCGCGCCGTCGGCTCGGGGACAAGTTACACTAGCACTTTGAATATGTGCACATATATATTTCGAACACGAATTTAAACATGAGAACTTGTCCTATCTTTTGATACGAATAATCTGAACGTGCTTGTATCTGCTTGCTTTATCGTTGCGTATACATCCCAAAGGACCCAGGAAAAGGAAGCCAACAACCAGAAGTAACCAAGGATAAGCAAGAAAATCAGCAGCAAACAAGGAAAGCAGGAACAACCAGCATCAACCAGGAATAACCATCAACAGATAGGAACAACCAACTGCAACCAGCAAAAATACTGATAACCAGAAACAACCAACAACAAGCAGGCACAGTCATCAACACTGCAACCAGCCAAAACACTGATAACCAGAAACAACTAACAACGAGCAGGCACAGTCATCAACACAGGACAGCCAGGGAGGACTAGTCGCAATCAGCAACAATTAGCAATAAGAACTAACAACCATGAACAGCTAGCAACAACAACCAATTATTCAATTCTATTCCAACTTCTCCTGGTTAGGTCTAATAAATGTATAAAAATTCACACTCGAAATTTCCATCTAGTTCTATCGAGTGTAGATGCCCCAAATCCTGTTGTGGTCGTTTGAGCACTCTGGCTCCACTACACTCTGCGCATGTCTGGATGCGTTGATACCGTCGTATTTTACCACATTCGCTTGGTGAGACCCATTGAACTATAAATAAACTGGAAGGCTAACTCAGGGGGGTGGGGGGGGGGATTGAAGCCAGTGCATTTTAGTTTTTCTGAGTTATGAGCAGAAATACTCAACACTGAACATTGGGCTATATATCAAATTGAAGCTGTTGAAAAACGCTATTTGGTGTAGAAATTTCAAGACTTTAGCTAAAAGGGAAATATTGAAAAACTACAAACATAATTACCGATAACTTGCCATTTTGCAGTTGTTTTTGTATTTTTTAAATCTTTTTCTTTTCGCTGAAGTCTTGAAATTTCCACACCGAATAGCAATTTTCGATAGCTTCAATTTGATATATAGCCGAACCTTTGGGGTCAAGTATTTCTGCTCATAACTCAGAAAAACTGTTTTGGCTTCATCAAATCATAGGCCTTCATCATAGCAGTTAGCCTTCCACTTTATTTATAGTTCAATGGTGAGACCAAGCTCATGCGTATCACGTATCTCGACGTGTACCAAGCTGCGCTTATAAGGCGTAGAACGCCGAAACACGCATGTCGACAGGTTATGGTTTGGAATTTTGCGCGGTTTGGAATCTTTCACTCGAGAATATTTCTGTTCCTGATTGGTCCGGAAACCAGGAGGAACAACCAGGAACAAGCAGCAGGAAGGTAAGACCGATAAGGAGCAGCCAGCTATCATTGATTGGTTAGGAGCTATTATGTTTTAGTTATATGAAGTATTGATATATAGTCATAAGTCACGTGTATGGAAGACAGAAATATAGAGATACAATATCTACATCAAAAGTTCGAGGTACGAAACAGCCCTCATGCGTATATATATATATATATATATACATATATGTTAGTCAGACAGAAATATAGAGATACAATAGGAGCTAACCAACTCCACTAAGTTAGTTATACGTAACTCGTATCGCAGCAATACATCTGGATGCGCAGATACCATTGAAAACTGATAATCCTTCTAATTGGGAAACTTAACTAGGACATATTTTTGAGCATAAGTTATTTTCTCCTTTGCTTATATTTTAGACAAAGGGACATTCACTGGGGAGGATCAACATAGTTTACTGGAGGGGCCAACATGTGGGCTGGGGGAGACCTCCCCCAGTTTATATCCAGTTTATATGTTACAAGATAAAAGAGGTCCTGACGAACGTTGGGGAGGTGTAGGTCGGCTAGGCTAAAGTTATGTTACTGGGTGCAATGCAACGTCCAGTCGAATGGAGTCTTTGGCAAATGATAACAAAATCGGCAGACTGGTTAGGTGACAATACTTAAAGCCGGTTTTCCACTAGGCGGAATTTTGCGCGCGGAGCGCAATTTTTCGTTGTCTTGTGATTTCTCGGATGGAACTGATTAGAAAAGACAAAGAAAAATTGCGCTCCCATGGAGCTGACTATGCACCTAAGCACCACAGCGATCTGGTTATTGCTAGGGTTTGATTGTTGTTGGTTGCGTGAACTCTGATGTTCCTGGTTTGTGCCAATTCTTCCTGATTGCTGCTGGTTTATGCCAGCTGCTACTGGTGGTTTCTGGTCGCTACTAGTTGTTTCTGGTTGTTGTCGATTGCCACTGGCTGCTGCATGTTTCCTTGTCTTGTTTCCTTTGTCTTATGATTTCTTGGGTGGAACTGATTAGAAAATACAAAGAAAAATTCCGCTCCGCGCGCAAAATACTGCCTAGTGGAAAACCGGCTTAACAGGTCTAAAGCTGTTGAAATGTATTCCATACCACGCGGTCATCATTGACCTCAGCGATTGCAAGCGTATACGCTGATAAAATTCCTGCTGTTTGTACCTGATAAACCGCCCGTATAGGGATATACCACACCCAATTCCAACTCACTGCTATCCTGGCAAAATGACAAAGATGCGTCTGCTCTGTGGGGTGGTCCGGGCCTGTCGAGGATCACCACAACTCTACGTGGGTAAATAGGTAGGTAATCATAAACAAGTGTACGTTGAGACTTTTGCTATGAATTTTAGGCCATGTATAATGTCTCTCATCCCTATTTGCTCGACTGCGTCATTGTTTCATAAGCTGGCTGTTTATTTTACCCTTTAGCGTTATAAATCTCTGTGGAAGGGCGGTATTGTTTTCGTTAATTGCGACTTAGACAACGACGTTAACTTCCTATTATTTTCGTTGTAATCATCGCTCTCTAACGATGGATTTTAAAAAGTTAACTCTCTTAATACTATCCATTGGTATTATAGGAAAGCCGTCAATGATTTAACCTCCGGATTAAACTCTCACTCAATTGATCCTCACCTTTCTGAGATTTTATCATTCCAGTCAGAAAACTTTATTGGTCTTTACTTAAACACAACACTTCACCTTTCCCGTTCATCTCTTCCGTTCACTTAGCCTGCGTAGCTGGCGGTTTTAAGGGGTTGAGGTACCTTAAAACCGCCGCTGGTAAAATTCGACACCACACATAATGATGATTACGTAAGTATTGTTTGAACTGATGTACATCCTTCAACGCGTGAAATCTCTAATTTTCCAATCTTTTCCCATTTAATATGGCCAGCGCTAAACCTATATTCTACTCTTTATTTGTTGTCCTCAAAAGCAGAGCAGAGTGTAGAGTGTAAAGCGGGTTTTCCCGTGGGTTAAAATTGTTTTCTGAGTGTCCCAACCGGGAATCGAACCCAATGTCCCTGGTTGTTAACCAGGAATCGAATCCGCTATCAGGTTCCCGCCGAAATTTAATGCATACACCCAACGCGGAATATCCAATCCACACACTCAGGAAACAAATTTTCAGTTTAACCCGCTATATACTCTGCTCTGCTGAGGACAACAAGAAAGCAGTATTCACTTCAGGCTTGGTCAGCCACAGCCAATGTCAAGCCTGCGTTAGGCAATGTCTCAATCGGGCAATCCCAGCGCTAAGCGCTGATACATTAAACCACAGACCTTGTGTTCAATTCCCGGTTGGGACACTCCGAAAACAATTTTTTAGCAGATGATTTGACCCCATATGGGAGAAATCGCTTTAAGTTCTGGTAAGCCAATCCTTTTTGAACATTCTTATTTAACATTTAGATTATTTGCAATATAGTTCAAACAATCCGCTAGCCGCCAAAAATTGAACTCAGATTGAATAATTTCTCCCCAGCAGTCAATCAGCGTCTTAAAGGCACAGTGCACCCAAACTTAACTCGAGCCTGCGCATTGCGTTTTGAATCAATGAATGTTGTAAATCAATTTTTCAAAAATCAAAATGGCGCCGTATACAGAAGAGTGGAAAAGTTTATATATGGGTTTTAATGTATACTTTTTATCTGATGGTAGTTATAAACGTTATTAAATTGTTTTCCGGATGTTTCAAATTTATTGGTGTTAATTAATGTTGTTAATAAGTAATAGTATGGTTTCTCGTGCAATTTGGAAAAACAAACACTCGTGAGTTTTTCAAAGACTTTAAATTGCACTGGAAACCATATTATTACCAGATCTATCTTTTACCTCATCACAAACATTCGCTCCAATGCTCCATATACGATTACAGGCATCCGTAAATTGGTTCCACTCCTGAGTTGATCTAGTGTAGTGGCTCTGCAAGAAATAAATAAGTCTGGGAGCTCGTTTTTTCCGGCAAGCAAATAAACTTTCTACAGCACATTGAGGATCGAAGTCATCGGACCTCAGGATGGTTGGTTCTCTGTTAAGGTTACAGAACACCTTTGAGTGTTAATTTTGCCTAAAATTTTTTTATTGGTTTCCATGAAAGCATTAAACTAGTTCTACTATCTGACCAAGTTTGGACGAAAAATGTTGAAAACTCGCAGAGTTATTTAATAAAATACATTTCGCTTGTAATAAGAAAAACATTGAAAATGTAATATTCAAATTCAATTTTCTCTCGAAGAATTTTACGGCAAATACTGATTTTTAAACGAGTTGTGCTCCTGCGGGTTTTAACGAATTTTTCTCAAATTTTCACAGGACATAGCTAAAGACGTTAGTTTCAAAATGGTGTTCGGCTTTGTTCTAATTTTGGATATTTTAATAATAAGGAGCAATTCCCTCAAACGATTCGGAAATATATTGCAGTCGTCAAAGAAATCGCCATATCAGCGGAATGACGAAATAAACAAAACGTTCCGAACACAATTTTTTAGAACAACTATTTTACTGTATAAAAATGATATTTTCATAAATATATCTTAAAACCAGCAGGAACATAACTCAAAAGCGTAAAGGTACCGTGACTTAATATTTTCCTGAATAATTCTTACATTATTTTATTGTTTGTCAATTTTACAACTTTACCATATTTTGCATGCACTGGCTAACATTTGGTGAAAATTTGATGAAAATCGGACTGATTTTGAGCGCGCAGTAGCGATTTTCCACAAAAATGGTGTCCTGTAACCTTAAGACCTTATATCAGAATGTTATTTACAGTCGGACCTATACTAAACGGTCCTTTATTAAACGACACTCACTATTGAGTGGGGCCAGTTGTTCATACTTCACAGCAGCTTGTTTATAACTACTTGGAAATATTTTTTCGGAAATCTTGTCTGGATCATCAGACGTTTAATTTTCTAAAGTTTTGCGATAAACAAAAGTATAGATATACATAAACCAAAGGGTTAAATTTAACCCACGGTTATAGTACCAATCGTGCTTTGAACAACCGGCCCCAGGTATTAAAAGTCCCAAAATATTCCAAACACAATTGTTGTAAAATGGTTCTCTATTAAGCGCACACCTCTATTAAGCGGCGGTGGCCACCTCCATTCACAAGGAACTTCCAAACATGATCGCGGCCCCTGTTCACAGCTTGCCTTTCGTTGCTCATTTTTGTCCTTTAAAAAAATGAAATTTGATAACACCAAAGTCAAATTTTGGTGTACCCGATCTACTAAGCGGCTACCTCTATTAAGCCCAGAGAGGGTGGCCGTTTAAATATAGGATAAAAAGAGTGTGGCCGTTTAAATATAGGATAAAAGAATTTCAACGAAAGACCTCCCATTTGGTTTTTATCGTATATTTATAAACCTACCACACCCATTTTCTATTGTTCTCGGTCGGTTTTGGTTTCCGACTAAAGACTAGGTTCTGAAGGCTGAACTGAAAATGTAAAACCCGGTACGGGTCTTACATTTCAATGTAATCAAATGTAAGACCCATGCCGGGTCTTATATTTTCAGTTCAGCCTTCAGAACCTGGTCTTTAGTCGGAAACCAAAACCGACTGAGAACAATAGAAAATGGGTGTGGTAGGTGTATAATAGAGGTTCAACCGTACTATTGTCTGTTAAAAATCTTATATAAAATTTAATGTTATCATCTTAATTAAGTGTGCAAAGAGATATTCCCGGCATTAGCGCTATTCATGTATATGGATTTAAGATATCAAACAAAACGCCTGCTGTGATGAGGAGCAAAATACATATCCTCTAGCGGGTGTAAATGAAGTAGCCTATAAGGGGCCTGCGCTCAGGACCCTTAAATCAAATGTTGTCTTTTTAAAGAATGAAAAGAGATCTCTCGTGAGATATAAGGCGTTAGCGCTCGCGTTGCTGAGGCACACGGGCTGCTCCATGACATCCCCAGTTACAAGGTAGGTATGTTTGTTAAAACTTTATATCTGATGTTATCAACTTGTGTGTGCAAAGAAACACTTCCGCAAAGTATTTACGTAATACCCACCCTGATAGGTAAAGGTATAAGTTACTAATCATATTTTCTTGCCGGCACAGCTAAAGTGGAAAGGTTAGTTTTTGGTGAGAGAGGAAAACTGGAGGAGAAGGTGAAAAACCTCGAAGCACAGAAGACAAGCAACAACAATTTTACCTACCTACATGCGTTTTAAAGCACACACAACACGTCCAGGGTAGTCACTCAAGTTATCGAATGTTACTGAAATTCTACAGAAGCAGGCTTCCCTTTAATGGATTGGTGAGGCTTAGCAGAGGGTCGGTTAAAACCTTTTACTAGCTATATATACCAAGTTTCGAAGTTAATGAATTCTTTGCACCTCATCCAATGTTTCCCGCAGTCAATAAGTGTTAAATATCACAGGTTATCTTCTAAGTGTGGAAAAAGATACAAAGGCATTAGCGCTATTCACGAAAAGATTTAAGATATTCAATAATCACTGAAATTATAGCTATATACTTGCAATGAATACGTTAAGTTACGAATGGCCTTAAATATGCGCTAATGCTGTAGATATATGTTTTAATTTCCAGTGCCACTGCCGGCAGTGAAATATATCTTCAAATAAGGCGTAACTTGCCACCCATGCAGAAGAAAGATACATGCTCCGTCAAGTAGGTTAAAATAACTCAGCTTGTCGTTTTGTTTTTTCAAGTTTCGTGGTGTTTGATTACCGGATAAAGTACAAGAGTCTACTGATATATATCACTAAGCTGTTGACTAGAAATCAATGAGAATGCTAAAAAACACCACAGTTTATTAATTTGCTCACAGGTGCGAACTGGATATGCGATGTTGCTGAATCCGGAGTAAAGAAGGATCGTTCAATAATATAAAGGTACGTCACGTGAACATTTATGAGGTATATGACTAGAGATGAAACCCCAAGTTTTGATAATCGTCAAATTTAATCTTGTCCAGGCTGACGAGTAAACCAACATTCAGGGTGTCTTAGATCTACAGCACGGTCAACGCTCACCTCTCAAGATCATATAGATATATGTGTACTATACTATATATGTGCGCCGTGTATCAGGCTTCTGCTATACATGCACAATGAATATATATACAATTTCTTAGAACAGTATATAACAAATATCTTATATACTTCTTAATTAAATCTCAATCAATCAACTGTTCAGACGTTTCCAGTATCAAACGATTCCATTTACACATCGGGGGTTGAATGTTTTCTCGCTGTGAAAAACAATTAATAGTTATATGTAGTGCATGCGTGCTTAACATGAGTAGTGGAGAAAAGTTTACTTTTATGCATAAACAAAGTTCATGTAATAAAAGTGAATTAATTCATAAAATTGGAGCATGTGATCAACTTCAGAGTGCTGACATGTCAAAAGTGTCATAGTGGAGCGTCGGAGCCAGTGCATGGGTAGTGAGATTGGTTGAAGGATGCAGGTATATAGCTGAAAATATAGAAAGAAACTCGATGTTTGTAGCGAAGGCCCTTCGCGTCTGGAGGATGGCACTACCAATATGTTCGAATCACTTTTAAAATCTAACCCTTCAGCAAAAAAATATTTTATTATCTACCTTGTCCTTGATATTCAAGACAATAGGCTACAACAGAGTTATCGCATATTATAAGAGATTATGCGATATATACCGTACTGAAAAGTAGTATGTATAAAGTGAATGTACATATTGCACTATATTATAATCAATAAAAGACATTTGAACATCTTTTTATGCTGACGAGTAGGAGGAGCATATAACGCTGAGAAGTTGCGACATCACGTTTGTGTTATCTTGAATCGATAGAAGTGTAATGAAAGATATAATCTTGAACTGCATGTCTGTGCCAGTGCAGGTAGTGCCAATAATATGAACAAGCTTTCGTTGGTATAGGGATGCAACCACCTGAAAAATATAAGGAGAATTTCAAATTCTCCTTATATTTTTCAGGTATATATATAGTTGCATCCCCACCAACGAAAGCCATAGCTTGTTCATAATGAAAGATATGTATACCATTCCCAGCGAATCCCAGGCCCCCGACTGTTACCATGACTACGAAATCTTTCGATGCATTAATTTACATGAAGTAGTGCTTTGCAAATCGGTAACTTATGACACCAAATGTGAACATGATATGCGAGCTATGCGCCTATGTCATGCGCGCGCATATCATGCTTCAATTTGGTGAAGAATTCATCAAGTTCTGATGCAGGGTACTTATAGCTATAGTACAACGGTACAACATCGAAACTTTGCACAAGCGTCAAGCGACATCTATAGTCAGTCATGCAAGTGGCGTGCAATGTTATTTCCTAACTAAAATTTAACAAGTCATTAATTGATGAATTTATATATTGTTCCATGGCCCATCAACGGTAATGAGTTTATATTGCTTCCATGAACAACATTCCATGAATTCTGTTTATATATAAGAACTCTCAAAATTCATGCAAGTGACCTTGCAATATAGTGGTTACTCTTTACTGACGACATCGCGTATTATAAATGCGATGCAGCAGTGCATTATTATGCGATATCGTCAGTAAAGGAGTATATAACCATGCACCGTATCCCAAGGTCACTTGGATGAACTGATCCTGAAAATTCTTATATATAAACAGATTGCTTGCATGTATGGAACTTATTTTTGCTGTACGTACGTGTTTACGTAAGGACAAACTACTCGGACGTGCTCGAAAAGGTTAAAGGTCTTCTGACACTTACTTGAGAAAACCTTATTTCTGAATTTATAGATTGCATATACGCGTTATCACGTATAGTTTGACTTTGCGCTAACGTATGAAATGCATCTAACAAAAGTTAAGTAAGGTAGAACCATACTGCAATATTACCCTTAAACGTGTGGTCTTTTTCATTTGTGATAAAAAAAAGGCGACAAGTTGAAAATCCTATACGCATGCAAAGATGATCCGATTAAATTCGTTCCAGATCAGACCGTGGGGTAAGTATATGCGAAAAAATAGATTAGTTTTATGTACATCATATACAACATTCCAATAACATGTTAGTTACTAAGCTCCTGATGATCATTCGAAGTGTTTTTTAATGTTTTCCAGGCAGTCCAAACACAAACCACGCGTCAGCTTAGTGAACGCTATATAATAAAGGTTATTATTTATATAAAGACTTGATAATCTATATAAGGATCTAGATTAAAAATTCAACTGGGATTAAAAATTAAATGGGTAATGGCAATACAAAATGATACATTAAAAGTTACTAATTATTAATTTCAATGATACATTAAAAGTTACTAATTATTAATTCCAACGAATTATGCCACCATAATTAATTAAATTAATGTCACAAAATACATAAGGGACCGGTCATAAAGTAACTGCTAGGGTGGGCTGGAGTGATTTGGGATTGGCCATGGAAAATCATTGGGCAGTTTCGATGGGCCGCCAATTTTTTGGTATGTCCACGGTTGGGCCACCAAACAAAAACCCATGTTAATTATATATTATATAAAGATATTAATAATAAAAGTAAACAAAACTATTCAAATTATCAAATGCAAATGATGCTATTGAAGCCAGTATTTTGTTTTATACAACAACAAGAAGTGGTTGAATCACAGCAAATACAACCAACTGGAGAGCAGGTCAGTATCGTAATTGGTGATGAATGTGTTGGTCAAGCTTGGTGGAATTATGTATGTCAATACAGTGCAGGTGTATATTTACAATGTTCATACCTGCAAGTTTTTTTTATGGTAAAATTGTAAATGTATTCTCCCAATTTAGATTGGGTGGGTGGGTCATGAAATAAATTTGGCAAGATTAGATGGGCTTTGAAATTTTTATCTTCATCCTAAGATGGGTCACCAAACTTATTGGCAAAATTTGTGATTTACCTCCAGCCCACCATAGCAGTTACTTTATGACCGGTCCCTAATAAATATACAAAATATATCTGTCGCTATTTATATACCAGCCTAAAAACCGATACCAGGAGGCAGTTTTAAATATAAAATAAAAAAATAGAAAAAAAAACATTTTGAAACTCAAAGATATAAATTAAAGCAAATAAATGTGTTGATTGCAAAATGGTCATCATGCAGACCATATGTGCAGAATAACTGATGTTTTGTGTACCTGTCAATAGTTTTTGCGTTTTCCAATGGGCCTCTTTCAAACACACATATATTGTCCACGAATCAACTTCAGCAAGTACAAATTAGAGTGAAAATAATAATTTACGTTTTGGATAAACGTATGCATGCAATGCTTGTTTTTAATATGATTACAATTTATAAGAATCATTATCATGACTTACATGTTCTCATATATATGTTTTCATGACCTTTTTATGCATGGCCTATATACAGGGTGGCCCAGCGTTGACTGATCAAAATAACCAACATTTCGTCTTCTAGAATTACTTAAGGTGGCATCTGTGGCGACACCATTGTTCTCCCTTGCCCAAATATGGGAATTAGGTAAAATAATTAGAAGTCATATTGTATGAAATTAAAAATATATATATACTGTATAATATATTTTCGACTATGTTCAACATCTTAAAGATTCAATACTGTTCTACACCATTACTTTGTTGCTCGATTCGTAGGACTCTTTATCCAGCTTTTCTCCAACCAACCAGCCAATTCAGGACATTTTCATTTTCTTCCTGAACTTCAGCCTTATTTTTACTTATTTTACATCAAACGAAATCTTGATGTTACAGACCACAAACAAACAGTTTGGAAGTAGGGAGGGAATTCTCTTTAAAAATCACATTTTATAAGCCTGATTTCTATCCTAATTCAAGATTCATGATTAGCATGGGCGTACCGGAAGGAAAAAATTAGGGGGGCGGACAGAAATTTGCCCGACTTTTCGTGATTGTGCCCGACTAGTACCTAAAAAAAATTTTCCGGAAAAATTATTTCGGCGACGCCCCCCCCCCCGTCGCCAAAAAAATTTCGGTCAGTGCACCATTTTAGGAGTCAAAAATTTTTTCCCGACATACCAAAATTTTTCGGAACATCACACAACTTTTCCAAACAACACAAAATTGACTGAATTTTCGACTAACTTGACAGAATTTGTCCCATTTATTTTTATTACAAACCAAAATTGCCCGACTGTTTATCGAATATTGCCCGACTGTCCAAAAAACTGGGGGGGGGGCTACCGCCCCCCCCGCCCCCCCGCCCGGTACGCCTATGAATGATTAGGCTATGTGTGACGCTTCAAAGACACGCTTTTGACAATAACAATTAGTCGGTTAGTGGTAATGACTCGTGAGTTATTCCATGTACGTAATGGTGAGTTCTATTTGACACACCGGGTTCGCCAAATCAGATTTCCCCTTTGTCTGAATTCGAAACTGGTTTTCTAAATATCTTCCAAAAGGGCTCGTCACCTTGTGGGATTATATAGAGAGTCGTGCACGTTTAATTCCTCCGGTGATGACGCTAGAATGCACTAACGAAACGTTAATTGAATGCCACTTCTCTTTGTTGACGAAAAATGACGTCGAACTATGATGTAAAAGACCACATTATGATATAAAATAACAATAAAAAAATCATATCTTTCAAAATATTTCCTGCGTTACGGAAGCAAACAGCACTTATTGTTTCAAGACTATTTTTATGATGCTCCATAATTTCCTATATAGAAGTTGGGAAGTTGCATATTTTGTTGACCATTTAGAGTAGTCAATCAGTTACTCAATTCTTTCTCATGTCATGAACCCCGTCATTTTTCTTCGGAGCCTCCTGCTAGCCATAAACAAAGTGGAACCCCGTTAATAAAATAGTGGCCGTAATAGAGGTGACCGTATTAATGAGGTGGCCACTGTGTCGACCAATCTCTTAAAACAACAATGTTGACTCGCGTGTAAGTGTGTAAAGTATGTAATTTTGTAACTTACTTTTTCCAAGGTGCATATCAGTAACACACCTATAGAAAATATAAAATAAAAAGTAGTGTTACACTAATACACATAAATGCATGTGTAATTTCCTTTACAATTTGTTCATACCGAATTATACACATTAAAAAAGATGTGGGGTTTTACACACCTTTTTTCAAGGTGTGTAGTCGTGCATATCGTTATAACTTATGAACACTAATCAGGAAAAAGCTTTTTTTGAAAAAGTTAATACTAAACAGATACTCGAATCCGCAGCTATCTATATTACTATATGTAGTACGTTATAAAAAGTGCAGTACAATTTTGAAATATGTGATGAGTATAAAAGCGCTAAGAAGAATAAGAAGTCTGGGAACTAGATTGCCTCGTTTTTGTGAATATTACCCTGAATATCTTAATTATAAACCACTCTTATTAACTTACAAGTACTTAGACGGCAAGCATGAAAACAACATACAAGAGAAACACGGACACAACAGTAAGTGATTTAGCTAGTATATACATTTTTTAACTGCTCATCTTGTAAAATAGCTTCTCACATACTCTCTAAAGACTCCAATACAGCTTATCCGGCTATATACTATATTGACTATTGGTTCCATGAGTATAATAGGTATAAATGAACAATGTTCATGAGTTTGGTCGATTCAGTGAAGTACTTTTTACATTTTTCAGTAAAATTGTTATGCAATACTAACATGCACTATACTATATGGTTGGAAATCCCGTCGCTATATAAGGGTACCCGTCTGGATTCCGGAAATTCTATCTCCATAATCATATACTAACATTTTTTTATTTATTTTTTTTAATAATGCATAGAGTATAAAGACGATGTAAAGGCTTGATTTTGAGGAAATCTGCTTAATTTGTCACTAAATAATTGAAAAGTTGATCAGTGTTATGATCAATAATGATCATAGATGTACTAGTGCAAGTTATTAGCCATGAAGTCAATTATATCGACCAAATGTTATGATTTAGGGACTGTTATACTCTCTTCTCTTTCCTAAGCAAGACCAGGGCAAGGGAGCAATTTACCACACTATGCAGTGCTTCATACAAAATGCAAGGTCATCAAAGTATGGATCAGTGACTTTTCCGTTTAAAATTGATTACTAACAAAGACAAAAGTTTGAGAATGATATGAATTTTTAACAAGTTGATTTATATTTTATCATATATATATAGTAAAAATATATAACTTGATTTCTACTGAATTAAATAATAGAGGTCATCCTTCCATGCGGGTTGATAGGGATACAAGCACAATTTCGACGTTTCCGACGACAAAGGACCTTCCTTAACAATAATAAGCTGTCGGATTATACAAAATACAGTCAATAATATATATATACTTGCACGTATTCTATAGCATACGGTTTTAATGACTGTATGCTCAATCCAGCTTTAACTGTTGAATAAAAAGCTAGGAACATATGTTAAACTATATATAAAGAGCCTGGTATATATAGGATCCTTAATAAAGGTGGTGATTAGCCAGTGCAGTGATCAACAGTAAACTTTTAGTGTTGTGTTTATACAAGAATTTATAATTTTTCCTCTTTATGTGATATAGTAAAAAAAATCACAAGCATGCATTATAACCTTATAAGTATGATAAAGACCTGCGAAATGTCGGTCTTTAATTATCTTGTTCAAATAGTTTTATAATCTCATAGAATAAATACCGGAGTGTTGATCATCTCATTAGCATTTTGCTCGATGTTTGCTGCATATCTATAATATAGCTATATATAGGTCCATAGTTTTAAACTAGAACAAGACGACAAGATATAATCTTTAATATCGCACGACCTTGACTTCACTTGGTATCATTTTGTATAGCTACAAGTACAAAAACATGCCTTTAGGCAAAATTCAACTATGGGGGAAACACATATGTATGCATTAAGGTTTTGGATTTCTAAAGCCCACTTATCCTTAGCATACAGTGCCTATATGCGTATATTGTGATGTACTTCAAACAAAATTAATGCGTGAAGAAGTGCTTTCGAACTTAGATTTAATAAGGATGTCGACTGTTTACTGTCAAAAGCTGCTCGAAGCCAAAAGTAGAAAATAATTCTGATAATTTAGAACACCAATTCAATGAACATAACAATCTCGTTTCAACATTTTCTACGGGCATTCAGATTATTCTCAAAGGTATCATCTTTCTCAAAAAACCCAATGTTGCAGCAATATTTCAATCAATCATATTATAAACATTCTAAGATTCAAAGATGTGTCTAAGTGTGAAAACAAAGTGTGTGTAATCCCTTCGTATGCTCCTGCCAAATTTACACCTATTCGTCTTTCGATATGATGAATGACGCATGTTTAAATTATTAGAAATGTTTGCGCATATTTTACAAAACATGGTCAAACTTAACGCGAGACAACATTCGCGAACTTTTGTAACTATAGCATATGTTTTTGTTGCAAATTGCAGCAATATTGTTCCCAGTTCGTATATTAAGTCTTCAGGTTTAGTTTTAACTTAATTGGCAGTTGAACCGACAATGTCTAAAGAGCTGCAGGAATGCGGAAGAATATACGATTAAAATAAAAACAGTTCATCTCATTGCTTTTATTGAATATTATACTATCCAGTTCATGTTTGCGGGATACTGATTGCGAGCTCGGAATGCATTCTGGTATTGTATTAATACAGGGGGGGGAGTATTTGAAGGTCTCTTCTGTTTTACATATAGATATGTTGAAGAACTAATTACCATGAAAGTAGGTCTTAAGTGTTTAGCTATATAGTTTTCGCTTGGCATTTCCAACCAAGATACAAGACTATACACAAAAAAGTAAATGAGCATGCAGAGTCAAACTTCTTAATCTTATACAGACTTTGGCCCACTGCCACGAAAAACATTTCAAAAATACTCACTCAAGAAAAATTGCCTTGTCATACATACGAGAAGGAAAGTTGCAAAAGTATTTTTATGTATCACCGGAAGTCGTACTCGGGCACAAAAATGTTTAATCTTGCATCATGTTTTAACCATGATTATGAGTTATGTCTGCATGCAGACATTAATCTTTGGCTTTTTCGTAGCATAACAATATTTCGGGGAATTCGAAAGTATGGAAAAATAAAATTTATACAAAAAAAAGCTGGCATACGAAGAGCGAGAAGAACAGCATTCATGCCGCGAAATGCCAGGCGCGTATTATAGTTTAACAAGACGCCTGCTCAGGCGTTCACACTGGCCTGAAAATAACGAGATACGTGCTATGGTGCAAAAGGCAGGAATACAAATCTTAAACCGCAAGCAAATTTTATGGACTTTTTAAAATAATAAAATACCTTTTCGGGAGACGTAATGGTGCAAATCTATTACTAGGAGTTACTATCGCAAGGAAAGTGCTGCCTTTATGGCGTATGAAGACAATCACGCAATCGTGCAGCTGGCGCAAGATAACTTGAAATCAACGGATAATATCACACCGCAGAATAGACTACACAGAAGCCCGACTTCTTGGTTTCTCCTGATTTTCCAATAATTTTGGCGTAACCGTAATTCGTCATCAAAATGCTGACGCCATGGTCCTATAGCCAGTGCGCGTTTGAGAGGCATTCCTGATAATATTCAAAATGGCGGACGTCCAGGGGGGAATGCCTCTCAAACGCGCACTGGCTAGGACCATGGCGTCAGCATTTTGATGATGAATCATGAGCGGTTACTCGAGTCGACCTTCTGTGTGCCTTATTCTGTGGCCGTATGTTTTCAAACTTTATGTCAAGGAAGAAAATGCAAGTTTATCAGTTTAATAGACCTTATGCATAATGACATCACAAAGCCACAGAATAAAGATCAGTACCAGAAGGGCCACTCAGCGGTGCAACGTGTCGCCATTTTTCTATGCAAAAATATGCAGTTGACTGGCCAGTACAGCCAATACAGCGCGTTTATTGGCCAGAAAATGTAATCGACTGGCTAGGAAGATGGCGGCCAGGGTGACAGAAACTTCAAAGCTTCCGACGTAAGTGGCCCTTCTGTGTGCCTTATTCTGTGACAAAGCTTCATGCCCGCGAGGAATGCTGGTCTTAGTAGTCATCGCCCGAGAAAATTTCAATAGTGGCCATTTTTGAATTTTCCCGGACGTTGACTATTAAGACCAGCATTCCTCGCGGGTATCAAGCCTTGTGACGTCATTATGCATAAGGTCTATTCAAACAGTACGTATGTTGTTTCCCAGTTTCTACGCTATCTTTTAGTGTGTTTTTACTCGTGTTTATGTTCAATATCGTGTTAATAATGTTCTTTTAAAATTGATATTTTATAAAATCAATAAATGTATTTTAACTGTCATTCGACCTACTACATTTACATGTAGTGTTTTATCTTTTCAAACAAGTGAATCTAAAACTAAAGTCCTACATTTATAAATTTTATGAAAAGACCAAAGTTTGGCAAAGATGAAAAGTCAAACTTGCAGTTTTTAAAGATGTTTTGAAAACAGCGTGCATGCTCAAAAAGTGAGCTTGTAAAGTTGAAACAAAATCACGTTTTGCAGGTTTTAAAAGCAGGTTTTTTTAAAAAAAGGTTTTGCAGTACTAAAAACTTATTTTTCCTTCGGTCAATTTTTCTGAAGTTCAATATACTCAATTTTTGAAAAATTCTATAAAGTAGTTTTTGTGGAACAAATTTTGTGTGATATCTCAAAAGTTCAATTTATTAACTCCACCTAATTTTTTTATATAATCTCCCACTAGATGAATTATTCCCTTTACCCCTACCACATTTTAGAAACTTTGACCGAAGGAAATTTTAATTAAATTCATTCTTAGTGCAAAATTTAATGTCTGCTGCTGTCGCTTGGGTCACATTGTTACCATAGCAACACATAATGAACGAATGTACTTCAAGTATAAAGATTGTACAAGTGTTTATACCTTCAAAAAATTCCCTATTTTGCATAAATAGCAAATTATTTCGCGTCGTTGTGAAGACCTTATTTTTCGCTGACATTTCTCAACAACTGTAGGGAGACTGCTGCTATTTAGTTTGTACAACAAACAAATCACGGCCGAACATCGGAGAAATCCGGAACATTCGCGAAATCCGGAGTTTGCCTACAATACGAAAGGTTTGATCTTGCAACGAAACCTGAACCGGATTGTCGATCAAACTTCAGATTTGACAAGGACGATATTCCCCTGTTGGCAGATGCTTTGGGTTTACCCGATCAATTCCAGTGCTACCAAAGAACAGCTCCATCTCAGACAATCGCGTGCAAAAATAACGAGACTTTTCACATTTTTGGCCATTTTAAACTACGTCGGCCTCCCCCCTGCCCCCATGATCAATGTTGGAAAACCTGGGTTGAATTTTCTCTTTTCAGTCATTCACACAACATTGAATTTGGGGTGAGGGGGGGGGGGCATTTATGCGGTTGTCTCAATAATTTTTGCTCCTGATTGTAGTAACAGACGACAACTGGAACTCGTTAATCCGAATACAAACAGTAGCGAGTTAGGTGAGCTAGTGATGAAGAAGGCCTACCGGAAGTCATAGTAAACGTCCATCCCAGAAATACACACCCAGACCCTAACGTTTCTAACGAGAACGTAGTCGAGAACGAGAATGCAGTCGAGAACGGGAACGAAGTCGAAAACGAGAACGCAGTCGAAAACGAAAACGGGAACGTAGTCGAAAACGCAGTTGAAAACGAAAACGTGGTCGAAAACGAGAACGTAGTCGAAAACGAGAACACAGTCGAAAACGAAAACGGGAACGTAGTCGAAAACGAGAACGCAGTTGAAAACGAAAACGTGGTCGAAAACGAGAACACAGTCGAAAACGAGAGTGAAAACGTAGTCGAGAACGAGAATGACAACTCAGGCAAAGCGGAGAACGCAGTCGACACCGAGGTTGTCTCTCCTCCCTTGATGTGTCCATGCAGTGAATACACCCTTTCTCTTTGTCCACCTATCACCTGTGCATTGGCCACCTTTCGTGAACACATTCTATCCATTCCCCCACCTCATGACCCCAACACACCTCTTCCATCAGCAAGCCACTATCAACCAGTGTATGGACAGCTAGCGATGCCGTATCAAGCAAACTGGGATTTCAATTATTAGATAAATTAGATAATATTTATCATTCTTTATAGTAAAAAAAACGCTCCGAACTTTACAATATTATTTAGGATGCACAGTATCCAGAAGCTATCAGGCGAGATAAGTAGACGTTTATACCATGGTGATACAAGCTGCAGCGTATTATTTTGGTTACCAAGTAGAAATGTGATAAATAGGATCCTGTAAAAAGTTTGTAGTGCTGTGATAGATTCATGAGAAACGCATGTTTCTGGACTAACAAAGTACCACATGGTACTGTATTGAGAGTATATAAGCATGTTGAAAAACCCCAAGTGTCACGGGACGACACTTATTTCAAGAGGGGGAATATGTTACGCGGTACTGTTTGACTGTACTAAATGTAAAATTACTTAATTTGTTACGTAGGTTGACAACTGACAAAATGACAAGTAGGGATATCATATATCATATGCATGAAATTGTAGTCTGAAGTCAGATATAAAAAAGTTAAAGAAGTGTATAACCACTATTGACGGATTGTAAAATAGTACTAATAAAGATTTGGAGCACAACGTGGTGTATACAATTTACAAGGACCTGTAGCAACGAGGGTAACACAGACAGGCTATAGGGTTCAATTAATACGCAGGTAATATACCAGAAACATTTGAGTATGCTAAGTTCCAAAATTCAAAGAACACTATATCAATAGTAATAAACGAACAAGACAAAAAATCCTATCGCATAGTTTCCGCTCCTTACCTGGCGGCCATTTTGACTTGAGCCTGCGATTCATTGCAGCTCAGCGGTTCACTTCATGAACGTAGGTCGATTTCACGTTGACGAAAAAAACGAAGAATTTTGCACAGAAAATTAGGGAACCTAAACACTGGGCCTTACGGCCAGTGTAATTAAAATACCTGTAAAAATATATACTTTAATTGTTTACACGCATTTGGTGGACTTTGCATAATACAGTAAAATCCCGCATATAATTCCCCCGAATATAAGTCCAGTAGCCCACTACGTTATTGTACTCAAACAATTCCAAATAACGACAACTAAACATGTTATGTATAAAAACATTTATTTACTGAAAAGTAGTTCAAAAAATTGACATTGTCTTTTAATATAGCAGAGAACGATATTTAAAAACATTGACATTGTCTTTATATCTTACTATGTTAATCAAAGCGCGTTATTAATACATGTTTATTTTCCCGTTTATGACAGATTTGTTTGTTACTAACACAAACGATCGTCCACGTATAAGCCCCCCCCCCCGTATATAAGCCCCCTGTATTTCCCAGGCTTTCCCAATTTTAGGAACCGCCTGCATTGTAGAAGCCCATCAAAAATCACTTACGAAAGAATATAAGCCCAGGGCTTATAGTCGGAGGTTCACGGTATACATATGAAGCCTTCAAAAAATCTTCCTCATTTAGTTCTAACGAGCGAGATATGATGTATTGTACTATGATACCTATATATATACGACATGTACTATGATACCAATGTACTATGATACCTATATATATATATACGACAATACTTTAGCTTGCATGTTGCGTGGTCATCTATTACAAGCCTTTATTGAATCTATTTAGTGACGATCTTGTGATCCTTCAGTAAAGGAATTTGAACCACGATCCTGGCTATCTAAAATCCGCATGGATTTTCCTCCCAATATGTAGTTTGTAATGACGAATGACTTGGAATTAACTTGCATGGGTGAGAGGAAAGTTGATTGTAGTTTCAGATTAATGATTGTTAATTAAATGTTTTGATAGAATTATTACTGTGATCACCATTGCTATTAAAACGGTTAATTATCTGTATTTCAACCACTTAAAATTGGGTTGGCTTTTTCCTTTGAACGGCCATAACCGTTTCGATCTCTATCCTTTAATATAATGGCCGTTATATTCATCTGTTCATAACGGTTTCTTCATACCATTATATATTTTCAGGAGACCATTATATTCAGCGTTCTCGTATAAGTCGCTAAAACGTATACGCCATGCATACAAACTGTTTGCTATATATCCATCTAACATATATAGAAGTAAAATACTTAGTAAATATTTATATATATATATATATATATATATATATATATATATATATATATATATATATATATATATATATATATATATATATATATATATAAAATATTTATAAAGTAGGATCACGTTTCGCGACTTATGAATTTAAATTACGTGACGTGTTCACAAAAATACGCATGCATGGAACCAGGTTTCCAGATCTACCTTAAGTCAAGCCCCGCGACCAACCTTTTCCGTAATTAAATTTTCCTACAGTATTTGGCCGTAATCTCAATCTGACTATAAAAGGAAATACGTCTGCATGGTTTGAAATATTTAATTATTATTTCTTCAGTTATTTTGATAAACGCCTACCTCAATAGTTATTAATATCTTTCTTTATTTAAGACAAGATATTTTCCGGTTTCATACTTGTTGCCAGAGTTGTATATATTAATAAACTACTTAAACAACTATGTTTACACTGAAAGAAACTCTTTCTCAACGTCAGCATATTTAAAAATCAACTTTGGAATATCACATTATATATATTGTATATGTTTATTATATTTATATAATCATTTAATATGTTGTACCTGATTGACTTTCCGTATAGTTTGAAAGAGCTGCATAGTATATACATAATGGCATTAATTGTTATGGTAAAGGTTACAAGAACAATATAATGAAAGATGCTTGTTTGGCCACAATACAATATGTCATGAAAAAGAGTTCTTTTGTATTTTATCGACGAAACCCTATAGATTTTTCTAAATAAACACTTTGCATGCGGAAGAAAAACATTCTTGAAAATTCATCGTCGTATATTGATAAGGGAATGCTGCGCCAGAATACGTTACGTAGCTAGTTCCATATTGCCTGCTATACACTATAATCAGTTCATGAATGTCCTTTGTAGGCATATACATGCATACAGTATATATACTTAAACACTTTCAGGTATATAGTTCAGGCGCAAAAAATGGCCGCGGCTTATTGCAGAGCACTACCCACTGCCCCCCACGTTTGAGATACTTTTTATATTGGCGCACCCTAGCTTCATTAATTTTGGGGTGTACTTGAAAAGAGATGGGAACTCTGCGACTTCAAAGACCTCTTGTACTACAATTATTTAGAGTGTGGGATTTAAGTTTGCGTCAAAACAATTTACGCTATTAATTCATCACATGCACTTAAGTTAACATGCACTCATAACCAAATACTGTTTAGATGCCTTGTTAATTACGTTTCTAATTTCTCTATAGTCCTTTGCAGTGATTGCAATTGAACAAGAGTCTTGAAACTTGTGGAAGGGAATTTCTGGTTAACATTGGAAGATAAAACATATTTCAACTAGTGTTCGTCCGTTGAAGGTATGTAATTGCTGGAATGCTGCATGGTGTCTATCAAACAGTCAGAAAACAGACAACTCTATATATACACGCATGTATAGTCATGCAAGCAGTTTAATTAACAAGTTTTAATAAAAAAGCTACACACTATAAAAGCTACACACTATAGCTGGTGCAATCTGATTTTAATATTAAAAAGTCCGTTCGCATCCAGTTAGAATACTGTATAATTAATACAGTTAATTGCGAGCATGCATATAGAAGATCACTCATGAACTACATAAAAAATACAGAAAAGATCGCCGACGTTTCAAGCGAAGGCCTTTCGTCTCATGGAAGGTAGTAGTCAGAAGTTAGAATAATAGAATCCTACATGCACTGGCACCCATTGTTCAAGTATAGTTAGTTTCATTTATTTCACCACGATATGTATATTTAACTGCAGTACGGCTATAAATGCTGATGGAGTGATGGGGTCGTGATCTATCTATGTAGCCCGGCTATATACCATGGCATATATATTTCTGCCTTGTGGAAGGAAAGCGGAATACCCAACGAAAACCTATACTATGTCTTTCAACAACGCGTTGACTCACTCTTCTTACATGAATGTCTTAGTCAAGAACAAGAAATGAACCCACGATTTCGGAGGTGAAAGACGACGACTGTAGTGCTATTTTTAACTTAAGATCAGATAAAAGGTTATTGTGCATGGGACGAGACTGCAGGAGTTCTGAATGATATGTGATGAGCGTTTGCTTTAATTTTCAATCGGTTTTAGGTTGTTTATAACCTGCAGATAAATGAATGATTACTTAAAAATTGAAATACTTTTTGATTAACCTAACACCTAATAACGTACATGCGCAAAAAAATTGACTTAATTTAAGAAACATGAAGGCTCAAAAGTGCTGACCTCAGCATTTCGTCATAACATTTACTATCCGTACGTCGCCTAGTGTCGGTAATTCTGATAAGGCTAACAATGGATTTTGAATATAAATACCGAGATAAATATAACAACAAAGAGGCCGAGAAAGGAACTGAGCTCATACATGCATCATGTTCCCAACGACAACTGCATGACTAGTATACATATGAAAACGGAGATCACGAATTTCATATTGCATCAATTGCTAGAAATTCTGGGGCATCCACATATTTCGTGCTGATCGCCCACGAATATATTTCTGTTTGATCATGACCATAATCATGCACACAGCCACATCCTAACCCAGATGGATTTCAGTTATGTTCGTGCGCAGAATATATAAGTATATATCTAAATCTTTTACCTGATCACGAGTCAGTAAATTACGAAATATTTCAACATTCTAACTAGCGTTAGTAGCATTCTTCCGTCACATGGTCTCTTCATAACCGCAGCGGCAAACCATAGGAGCCAGAAGAGAAACAAACCGCAACATATTCTATAGAATGTTACAAGTGGCAAAAATTTGCAACAAAGAATAAAACTATTTGAATCTCGTAATAGGGCTCCTAGCGAGCGCAAGTATAATGAGGGCTCGCTGTGTTTAGAAAGGAAATAGCCGCTGGTGCTTGTTTCTCGATATTAAACGCAATATGCGGAAGAATGTTAAAAACGTAAATTTGGTTATTTAATTCAATTTCGCAACTGACAGTTGGCTATAGCAGTATATGTACACAATATGTTTTTTATATACTTTAACCCCCGTATGCCGTTGTACTAAAAATAAATCTCGCTTTTCATATCTGATTTGTGTCTTAATCAAAATACAAAAACCTAGTAGAAAAACATGGCACCCACTGTCAGATTAACGTTTAGCTTCTTCAGGTATGATTATTGGGCTTTTGTTTACTGTTTGTTTTACGAACTTCGAAAGCGGGCCTACATAAGGCGGCATTCCTAAATCAGCCCCTTTTTAAATACTTAGAAGCTGCCAGGCATAGGTAATCATTTTGAAGTTCAACAGCGACTATTTTTAGTGTGCAGGTTCCGCTTAGTTTAACTAATTACACCTAACACGTTGCGTCCCCTTGAACACGAAAACCAATTGGCATCACCAAACCTAGATCCTTGTTCAATTATTTACCCTTTTAAGCTTCTCTGCGAGATCCTAGTAAGTATTCGAACAATCTTGGTTGTATTAATAAGTCGGATAGAGAACACAGTTAAAATACATAAAATGTTTGGAAGAGAATTGCATTGGAATTTCAACTATGAGCGTAATAAGCAAATATTGTACGAATACAATCAGCTGTGATTATGCTTATTTTGTCATGATAATCTGCTACCGGATATTTTGTTGTCATTGTCCCCTCATACAAGTAGCGAGAAGGTGGTCAGAATCTGAAAGAGTTGCTGTCACCTGCGACCAAATGATCCAAATACGTACACATTTAATATCATTCAGGTAGCTCCTCGTAGCAACGCGAAACATTTCTAGACGCTACTTGTTGATACATAATTACCGCTCCAGTGGACAAGAGGGTTTTAAGCTGAGAGGCGTATATTATTATACATACAGTCGAGTGTTTATTACAGTGGAACGATCACAGCGCTAACATCGATATACAGGTTAAATTTCATTATTATTGAAAACAAATCTTGTTTCTTTTAATTATTAAACAGGATGTGTCGGATCGGACAGTTTCAGAGACGCAGTTCGAGAAATGAAACAGGGCATAACATGATCTCACTTGTTGGTATATTTCTCTTCATGTATGCTCTTGTAAACACTGTATCCTGCAGAAGTTTCAATGAGAATACTTTTACCAACGAAGAACAAGGGAATGATTACAACGAGCAATTGGACGGAGACGACGCTGAATTTGATTGGCAGTTGTCAACCGACAACGTTGATCTTTATAAAATTCTAAACAGAATAGACTTAGAAGAGATAATTACGTTCTTGAAGAATGCGTCGAGCGATGTGGGAGAGGCTGCTTCTGTCACACGACGACAAAAGCGAAAAGCGACATTCGGTAGAGATGACCGTAAGCAAATCACGACGTCATTAGCTGAGGTCATGCCTTACGCAGCGTCGGTGAGAATTTCAACTGGGTGTTCGGGCACACTGATTGGTCCGAGACATGTTCTCACTGCGGCACATTGCGTATATAAGGGACCGAGACGAAAGAAAGTCGGTAAGTAGATGTCTGTATACATTTGCATTAACAAAGATTCAGCCATTACTAGCTTAAAGTACGCCTTAGCCCTTCCCAGTTGACACACTGGATCAGATCCAATGCAATGGGATAATTTTTGCAAAATTGATCACCGCAATTGCAACTGACAACATTCTTCAGAAACATTTAAACATCTATATGTAAATACTCGATGTAGGGACATCTATAATATATTGACCATTGGATGGACAATATTCACGAACTTTGGTTGAAGGATTCAAATTACCTGAAAAATATAAAAAGATTTCAGGTATTTTTCAACCAAGCTCGTGAATATAAGTACACATATATGTACATTTTCTACCAAGAATGGAATTTATTTAAAAGTTACGTTTATGCACTACGATTTGCCAGATCCACAGGGAGGATCGATGATTTTGGAAAAAATGCGCGCAAAACGTCATCTGAGCACATCACCAATCAACAATTTTCATCACTAACATTCGACAAAATCTAAAATTGGCCCAACAATGCAATAATAATAATAATAAATGCGTAAATGTAGCTTAAAGCACGTAAAGTTGGTTGGACCGCATCGAACTGATTGGTTCAAAACGAATGCTGAAAAAAGTCGAAATAGGAAACCAATTCGCCATTCTGAAATTCCTAAAGGAGAATCAAAAATACTGTGTAGGGGCAGAATAAAGATACTGTGTAGGTTTGGACAGTGATTCTCTAATGCGCTGAAAGGTAACGCAATACGTGAGTTTCCGAGAGTTGGTAAAGTGTGAAATGAAATGAAATAAATAAAATTGAGATGTTGAATTTTTTGCTCCTTTAAGTATCAAAAATTCTAAATTTGACTATCATCTGTCCCACTAATTTGTTTTTTAACAACTGAATTTTTTTGAATGTACAGTATAACCTAGTGATGAATCTGCACCATTAAACAGATTGAAGTCGAAGGGAGGCATTGTAATGGGGCCGCTAAAGGAAGTTATATTTAAACAGATCGATGGGCTGTTGATTCGCAAATCTTTATCTTTGTCAAACAATACAAGAAAGAAAAGGAAATAAGCAAGAAAACATTTCTTTGATACTTTACAAATTAGATACAGCCCTTTATTAAATCCAGTAGATTTGCGGTTAAAAAGATATTGTATTTTGAGATATATTACTGTTGCAAATTTGAATAGGTTTCTACCAAAGGAAATACTGAAAGCGCCCTTCTGAAGTTTAATATATGAGAACTATTTGCCTTCAAGGAGCTTCGTCCGCATGCTGTGCAACGTCATTTAATTGGTTTCCGACGAACGTCAGCAGAAAATAAAAAGAAAATTCCACAGGGTCGTGTCAGAAAACTTTTGATTAGATAATGACAGAACACATTCTTTATTAATCTTTGCAGTCAAAGTTTGATTTTGTGAACAATAGCATGTGCTAATCCCACTGATTTACTCAACTTAGTAGTTTATTTTTATACCACCTTTATACTCTGAATTTAATGTTCCTGTTTATTCTTTCCGCAAATTTCTAAAAAAAGGTTAAAAGGATATATCCATTTGCTAAATTGTGCCTCGTTAAAAAAGGACATTAATTCGGGCGATTCTATAGAGGGAAAACGTAGGTTATATATAGTTTGGTTCGGTGAATTCTCAAACCGAAATGAGCTAATTATATATTCAAGCAAAATTAACTGAAATGTTTTGTAAAATGCTGTTGGTAAAAATTCAAATTATTAAAAGAGCTAATTAAACAGTAAAGTAAACCTTCCATTAGGCATTGCGTATACGCGTCTACTATGTGTTATCATAGGAAGTCCACGATTGAACTGAACTTGAGCTGAACTCTTTCATATTAAAGCGTGGAGTTTACAGTATAAATGTTGATGCATGCCACTATACGATATATGCATGAATATGCCCAGACTTGCAATATAAACAGAAAACCAAATAAGCAAACTGCTTTTGAAATCGGATGATATATATCTGAAACAAGGTTAATATAGATCCCTTCCTAAAGAAGTTGCTATACCGAGTTAAAAATCTTTCATATTTTTTAAATGTTTTTCTTAGCTACTTGTTATATATTAATTGATTATTCCGCTGGTTCCATGGAATGTGATGCGATTAAAGCTAGGCCTAGGGTTACACGTGCGAATTTTTAATCACACAGAGAAGTGGCAACACGTACAGTGATTTTCTTGTCTGGCAAGACAAGTGCAAAGCCAGAGTTCCCAAAATCGAAGCTAAGTTCATGATTTCCTGACAAAATTTAGCGCTCGTAATTTTAAACACAAGTTTGAAAGTTTGATCATTGTGTCTGATGGATAAAACATAAATAAGTGTAAATATAGACTGTCTAAAGATCATAATATGCGCTTAAAAGTGTATGAATTTGTTAACGTTTTAGCAGTTAACTGATTTCTACAGTAGTGTGTGAACTTGCAGATATTTTTTTACTTGTCCACGGCACTGAATTAGTCGCCGCAGATATGTTTTCACTAGCCAGTCCTCCACTTGTCAAGTAAAGCGATTTTCATTGGCTGGCTGACTAAATATGGTCAGTTGTAATTTGATATTTTTGGCAATCGTTGCCGAAAGTTAAACTCTCAGCAACGATTGCCGAATGTATGAAGTTACAATTGTATTGCCGCGCAGACCATGATAAACGTGCGATTTCCTCTTTGACCCGTTGCGTTGCCGTCGCGAGAAAAAAACGCACACAAAATTCTAGCCAACTCCGGCAACAGCGACGAGTTGTTAACGGCAGGGACTAAGCGAGGGGTAAATTACTCTGAAAAAAGCGTACGAAGATTTTTGAGATTAGAAAATCCCGGCAATTTTTCTCGGGATTCTGGGATTTTTTCCCAAAATTTAAGGGATTTTCGGATTTTTTTTCAGATTCTTTTCGAAATATTTTCCCTTATTTTTTCGCCGAACTTTTTTCGAAATATTTTCCCTTATTTTTTTCGCCGAACGCCAATTCACGATTTAAATTTTTAAATTTGATGGGATTTCTCGATATTGCAATAATTTTGAGGATTTTATTGGGTTTTTTCCAAGTATTTTATTCAATTTTTAGAGATTTCTTGGTATTTTGGGATTCTAGGATTTAGTAAGATTTTGGGATTTTTCCAAAGATTTTTTTGGATTTTTGATGAAGTGTACGAAGATTTTCAGAGTAATTTACCACTTGCTAAGGGACTAAGAGTAATTTCCGATGATTTTGGATTGGTTATATGAAATAAATAAGCTGTCTTTAGTTAAGTTTACAAACACTGACGTTTCGCGTGACGGTCCTTTGCCAAGAGGGTATATACTGTAGTAGCACTGACCTTGATTGCTACTAACTTCCTGGCGATAAGCCTTCACTCGGGAAACGTCGACACAATGTTTGGAACATATCACTGGAATATCAATGACAATGAAACAAATGCCGGTTGAAGCAAAATAGCAATGTCTATTCGCCTATAGATATTAATTGGTGCGATAACTCCATGCTGAATTGAGATCATCCTATTAGTATTAGTATACATATATTATCGATAAACTTCCCATCTAACTTCGAACTTATAATTATTTCTTCAAATAGGTTTTCTTCATATGAGTGGAAAAATACGTTGGCGAAAAGTACGTAAGACTTACATTCCAAGCAAATGGCACACATCGACAGCAAATGACCATCGAACGAAGTACGACTACGCTGTTTTAGAATTACGACGGAATCACAGACGACCTTATATGACACCAGTAGCATTCCACAGATCCCAAGGATCCAAACTAGAGTTCAACGGCTTTCCAGGCGACAAGAAACGGAATACCATGTGGCACACACGTTGTTTTGTCTACCAAAATTGGAAAGGCTACCTCATTAATAGTTGCGACGTTGCACCGGGTATGTCAGGCTCAGGGTCCTACTTATTCCTCAACCAGAAAAATTATGTTGTAAGAGGACTTGTTGTAGCTTCTGTTTACCTTCGTAAAGGACCTAAGTTTTACAGATTCAATGTCGTAAATCCGCTGACAAAAGAAAAAACAAGACAAGTGTGTACGTGGATGAGAGCAGGGAGAGACTGCAGATCGTTTAAGTGATACTTTATGCAGTACAATACACAAAACGGATATAATTTGGTCATGCAAAATACACCTCTTGCCCACGACCAAGTAAAACAGTGCATATTGTATCGACCTATAACCACGACAAGTATATATGCACATCATATTTAAATTATGAGCGTAGCCGAGAGCATACTGCGTCAAAATGACATAAATGAGTGACAATTATTTAATTAAAGGACTATAGTTTAAGATAATATGAACATTAGAAATATAGTCATAGATGTAATTAATGCACATCAACTCTGTGAAGTCTGGCAAAGAACGCGGTTTCGTTTACACCCTATATAAATTATGTTGTGTTGATTTATGGTATCACTAACTAAATGTGGCAACAACAACATATCATCTTGTACAGTACAACTGTATCGTATAACATTGAATTTGAAGCGAATGAACTGATAATTTTGTTCTGAACAGAGAAAGGTGTTCTAGAATAATACATAGAAAAATTGCTTTATGATAAAAATGCATATCAGTAATTGCATATGGACCCTGCATGGATTATAAATTAATTTGTCAAAGTTGAGCTGACGATTAATATCATTTACCGATGGGCAATTTATGCAACATTAGTGAATTCTTTCTTTCGGCCGAAATTGCATGTGCGGTGTTTTAAAAATGTTTGAACAGAAAATCGTCTCGGATATGCAAACATCGTCTTTCTATAAACAAACAAAGCTCACGCTGGACTTCACAGAGTTGTAATGACATACCGATTATTACAAGGGAACAACAATTAAATTTAATTGTTTATTGAAGAAATTTCATCCATACCTAAAATGAAGTTTCTTTATTACGACAAACGTGCATTTTGTAATTCGTAATAGTATAAAAAGTATACCACTCGGTAGAAATATAGTATATATCTATATATATATATATATATATAAACAGTGGAAACGCTTTTACAAATAGATTTATTAAATTATAAGTATATATTATCAGTTTAGATGCATGCATTCTCGCATGCACGATTTTCGATTGTATACAGGGACGTGCTGGCGTCTTAAAAAAGACAACGAATAAGCAACGTCTGATGGGCCCAGTGAACGATGGCTCTATATTAACATTGTTTCGAAAAATTGTTGGCGAGCGAATCGCACAATTTTTTTCGGATACACCAAAATTTTGCCGCACATATCGTACTTTTTCCTGCAATACAAAAAGTTTTCCGGACATTTCGTCAATTTTCCCGAAATACTAAATTTTTTCCAGGCATATCGTAACTTTTCGGTCCCACATACGAAAATTATTCCATAATATTTTCGCGACTTCTGATTTTTACAATATACAGTAAACTGTAATATCTTAATCTTGATTTTGAAAATTAGAATCTCAATGTTTGAAAAAATTTGAATGTTTTTATTTTAGGGGCCCACGATGGCAAGAGCCTACAACGAGTTCTCGTTGTCTCAACCCTGGCCAGCACGCCCCTGGTTGTATATGAATATTAATCATAGTGTAACTGCAGTTGTCCAAATGCTGAACAAAACGATATTATTTACTAATATTAAAACTTGAAAGTTTTGGGGTGTATACGAAAAGACCATGCGTTAACGTTGTTGCATATTTATCATGCTTATAATCAAACATGAGGGTGTTATATAGCTTATCGAATCAGTGAACAGTTGTGCTTTTTAACTTACACTGCACTGGTCAAAGTAGGCCTTTCGTGCAACTATATATATAAGTGCGGAATACGCGAGATGCAACTCAAGCGTAATCGTCCAGGCGACACACATATATAGTGACATATACTGTATAGTGTATAGTCTATAGAAAGGAAAGCTATAGGAATCACTCAGTCAGTCATATCCAAGAGCAATCATCAGTCGGTCACCATGCAAGAAGAATCATTCATTGCTCAATAGTATAGCTATATATAGATACTATAGAGCAACTTTTCCTCATGCAGCCACCTGATGATTCCCCTGCATCGAAAGTGTTCAATATATATGCCCTAGCATGTTACAAAGTTTCCCTAGTTGAAGACTCTAAAATAGAAAGTTACCCATCATACTATGCGCGCTCAATGTTTAAGGTTTAAGATTTTTGAAGGACAACCTTTCTTATATTATAAATATTATTTTGAGAAAGAAGTGACAATTGTTTACGCCGCGGCAAACTAAATGAAACGTATATATGCAGTATATGCTTCTCGTTCATGATTGCATTCACAATTCATTCAATTTTTTCAGATCTTCGCTAAAATCCCATTAATCATTCTGTTTGTTTCCTTTGTCTGAATTGCTAGATCATGCTAAAATGCATGTTTGATGGAACTCGCGAAACATATCCACCATGAGTATATTATATGAATAAATGACCTTTCCCATGACATATACTTATAACTTAATTGTAAATGCTGCTTGCACTTGGCATGGTCACAAATTGTCAAATATAAAGTGAAATTTACTTATTCAATTTAATGTTTCACTCAGTATGCATTTAGGACTTAAAGAATAGATTTCAGTTTGCTATAAGTGGTTGAAAATATATCTACTATAGGGCATTCTCTGTGCCCCCTACAAAGAGATTATGATTTATGTGCATTTTACACCATAAGTTGACAAATCCAGTTTCCAATTGTTTGCGTAAACTCCATGAAACATTGACAAGATTGTACACGTACATAATACAGGTAATAATAGAGAGAACTGATAGATTTGTACTACAGCATTAGCATGCATTCAGTACACATGCATATACATGTATGTCTTGGTTAGCATTGGAACACTTTATCAAACACGGCTGCATGTGATAAGAGTCAAACTGTGAGCAGATGCAGGGAACGTCAAAACAATGTTGCAGAAATCAAATAAAAGATCGGAAATGGCTCTTAATCTTCTAACGTACGTATGATCGCCTGCAGTTTCTTCCATAGTCTACCATGTTGTGTAATTATTCTTCCTTGCCTTCATGATATCCAGCTGTAGAATATTGTGGAAACTATAGGCCTACAGGGCACGTGTAAAATCTGAAGTAGAAAACGTTTGATGCCTAAACATTGATTGTAGGGATGTTCGTGCTATTGTCGCCTGTAATTGCATTAGAGAAATATAGGAACAACACTCAATCAATGCAACAATATCCAATTTTAAAATCTATTGAAACACAGTGCGCAACCCGCAAAGAAAGTACGACCTGCTGTTAGTTTTGATCAGATAAGATCTTTCTCTTATCAACAGTACAACTCTAGACACGTCTGCAAATAAATTTCATATGATAGACTTCCAAAAACATTAAATCATTTAATGTTGATTGCTGAGGTCGGGCATGTTCGGTTACTAATTGAACACGCGTTGGGGTACCCACCAAAAATACCGCCAGAACAAATATTGTTGAAAATCAATAACTTCAGATTGACCGAAAGCTGATAAATAAACCGAAATACGGCATGTTCAAAGCGATTTTACCGAAATATAATGTATATATAACCAAAGCCGCAATTTATTTAACTGACTTCAAGATTCTATTAACTATATCTGCTTTCTTAGTACGAGTGTGTTTTTAATTCGTGCAATGGCCCAGAAAAAATATGAAGACTACTAGTATAATTGTGTCTTTCGATGCAAATATTTATCCATTTACCTCGTCAGCTTTCTATTCAGAATATATATAGAAGCGTCAAAAGTAGGGTGGAGTCGTAGTTGATAATAAACATGTACACACACATGGATGTTCATCAAATACATTAATATGCATTTAATGTGTACAACATGAGCATGTTCGATGCAGTTATGCAGCTAGGGTAAAAAGCAGGGTGGATATGTTCTTGTACGTTGTTTCCGATCCACCCTGCTTTTTACCCTAGCTGCATAACTGCATCGAACATGCTCATGTTGTACACATTTTGTGATAAACATGCACGAAGCCAAAAAATAGGCGTTTTCAGAAATATATAGCTATTACCAATCATGAATGCATCACTAAGACTCAATAAGAGTGGATCTTAATTCAACAACAATAACTTTATGAAACAAACAGGTAGCCTACAGTTTGTGGACTATATATTTGATCCAGAGGAGTGAGGACTATACCGGCATGCAACGCGGTCAGGCGCGGTTTTTTACATATTATCGATTTCTCGCTCTGCGCCGTCATTGTTCGGTCGGCTTTCGCTGTGTTTACACCTCGAGGTTTTAAGAGTTCAGAAAAGATTTATCGAAAATAAATTGTAAAATGGTTGATTTTTGCACTACGCATGGAAAGAAAGCTTCGTTTTTGGGTGGACACGAGCTTCTATGTGTTCACTGTGTGTCAAAACAGCCTTTAATCTTGATTCCGGAAGAATTACCGTGTGATGAACTTGAATGTCGTGAGGTTCATGTTTATAGTTTTACGGATAGTTCGAAGAATAGTCCTTTGTCCAGCTGTGGTTAACGGGATAAAAATTGATGAAATTGTTCGCTGATTGCGGTAGTCCTGCACTGGTACAAATTCACTCTAGTTGTGTTTTTAAGGTGAGATGATTTTTATATAAAAATAGAAATATAAAAATGCTCCTATGTTGTGTAAATACAGCAGTATTAAACGTATTTTTATTTCATATCATGTAGTTCTTCGACCCTAATGATCTACGGGAAGGAGGTATAAACAAAGAATATAACAATGTTATGTTGTTGGGAGTTTGACATTTCAACATCACCAACATCCCAAGCAATCCCACCATGTGACCCAGATAGTCAAGATGATAAGCTGGATAGTGTACTTCCACCAATAGAATTACATCATCCAACTGATTGTAACTGTTTTAATTTACCAATAAATCCTGTTTGCCCTGACAGACATTCATACACACTGAATGATGGAAGAAGCGCCCAGTGGTAGCATTGTAAAGAATGAAATGGAGTAAATTCAACACTATCGCAATGTGTGATGCATTGCAAGGATTTATACTGATCAACCAGTTATCTATGCTCAAATGATCAACCAGTTGTCTATTATTTTACTCTGCCTAATGCCAGATTATTTTACTGTCTAACACTAGACTATTTACTCATCAGGGGGAGAGTGCTGACACTCACTACTCAATGGGTTAAAAAACATTGAAAGAAAATGTTTAGCAGAAGCTGCAAAATTGTTTATTAGTGTCTGGTGTAATACTGATATTTCTTTTATATGTAAGGATAGAGCTGGGGAACTTGTAGTGGTACAGTCCTGGCCCTACCCATGTTTTCCTGTACTGCATGTGTTTTCGTCACTATTATAACATGTATATATATATCACTTGATTATACCATAAGTATATCCCATGCATGGACACCATCTTACAGTTCTGCAGTTTTTTTGACAATCTACCGTAAACCTCCACCTAAAAGCACTGGGCTTATATTCTTTCGTAAGCGATTTTTGATGGGCTTACACAAGGGGGGGGCTTGTACATGGGGGGGGGGGCTTATATTCGGAGGTTTATGGTATGTATGGTTTTCACGATTTTCAGTGTATAGTCTTCCCTTGCTCATCACAAATGAATAAAAAGATCTGCACACACTACATAAATGATGTTGATAAAATTTATTTATTTTAAAATCGAAAAAAATATTAACATAATATTACTGTACTTAATAAAGATAATTAAAATGTTTTTAACAATAAAATCTTATGCGTACAATTTTAAAATGTTACACACATTCATTTCACCAGAAACACGGATGCTATATGATAACGTATATGAAAGGTGATGCTTTTGCTCTAGCTTAATGATGTATTAAAACAACTAGAGGTATTACATAATTGGTAAACCTCTTCAATCGTAATCATTTGCATGTTTTTTTGCAACAGATATGAATTCAATGAATGCTTTATCTTCCTCAAATGTCCATTTATGAAGTTGTACTGGGGATTTCTTTGGAGTCGGTTTAATCTTTCTGATAGGAAACTACAAAGCAAACAGCAAAAGTGAGAGGGGCAATCTCAGTGCCAGCACAATTAGACGGCAACAAAGAAACTTATGGATGTTTACCAGGATTGTGGGCATGCTTCTCCAGGAAATGTGTGTACTATAGGTTTTCTGGAATGCCACTCCCAGCATTGAAAAATAATATGGCATACAGGTGGATAGAAATTGCCCAACATTGTCATTTAAAATAGAAGGAATACATCTCCAGTCTATATACTGTTTAAAGTCAATTTTAAAACAATTGCCCAATAATTTTTTAAAGAAGAATTCTGCCCAACTAAACACTGACTGGAGGGGTTGTAACCCCCAGCCTCGTAATATGCCTATGGACAGAAATTCTCCCAGGCAAAAAAAGCATTAAAATACAATGTTTTAATACTGTTAATATGACAACTTTACAATGTTTTAGTGTGGTCAAACTGGTCATACTGTATTTTAGGTTTGTAAAAACCTTGATGTTGAATTTTTCAAACGAGAAATTCTGCGTCTTTTATTATTAGGTTTCCCTGGGGTATCACCATAGGGCCATTCCATTTAATGTCCACACCCCCCCCCCCCTACGGATGAGCTTTTCTGAAGGGTGACTCAAAAAGTCGTTTCTGAGGGGTTAAGCCTGTCGGCATCCTTTGATCTCTGCGATTTTTCTGAGGGGTAAGGGGAAAATTTACAAATTTCTGAGGGGTGTTTTGTGTCGGCACTTTGATCTTTTTTTCTTAGGGGTTAAAATTTTACTGACCTCATCCGTAGGGGGGGTGTGGATATTAAATGGAATGGCCCATAAGTATATACCCGTTTAAAATATATACTTTTACTCCAAAATAGCCGAATTATATAATAAAATGAAAAAAATACAGTCAGGGCAGGTAAACATAAGCATACCTAACCTTAAAAATTGCATTAAACTTAAAATATGTACGAACAAAAATGCGTATATTTCAAAATTATCATGAAAAATAGTGATTAGTACAATAATTTCCTTCGCGCCATGATTATTTATCAGGGGGTCTATTCCCGCCATCGGCGATTGAATATAGCGAAAGTACCCCATTTTCAAACCGCCATTACTTGTCGGTTTAGTGGAGCAAACTCATGTTTTAAAGTAACAGTAGAAAGAAAAAATCTTCCCGAATTCGATGACGTGTTTTGTTTTTATTTTCCTCAAAAAAAAGTGAGTTTGCTTCTGCATTATATCAAGGTCATTTTATTGGCGTGTCCACTGACCCGAATCAAGCATAATTACAATACGTAATTAGCATAACTAAAAAGCAATTCCTGTACCAAACAAGTCAAAAACAGTTTAATTAGGGTCTTAAATAATACAAATATAAAAACATACCTTCGAAAAAACGAGATAAACGGAGCCAAAATCGCAATGTATTTCAACAACTTTTTGCCAAACGTTCGTTGAAAATTATAATTGTGAATAATAATTAGACGCAATGCATTGTGGGAAGACCCTCATTCCTCCTCTGTATTTGATCTAAAGTATGAAAAGTTTGTTTGCCTTCATATATACACATGCGTGGCAACAAGTCACTTGTGAGAGACTAATCTGTTTTGCTTGTAATATGTAAAAATATGCTGTGAAGACTTTCTTTCATCCAGGAATTACTTTGAATTTGTACTCGAGTAAAAGTAGAAGTAACTTTAATTAACTAAAACGACTTGAGTAAGAGTAAAATGAGCAAGTAAAAAGTAAAAGTACTATTGTCTGTAGCGTGTAGGAGGGGATGGGGGGGGGGGACTTTCCCAATGGATCGACATACAAAAGACACAAAATAACACACGCATTATATGCGTGCACCTATATTAATACATTATCTGTTCACGGCATGGTCTACTTTCCAGACCCCGTTGAAGATATACGAAATCCATTAAATATAAATAATGCTTGTAAGTGAGGCACAAACGAGAGATCCCAGACGCATGTATAGAGGTCCTATTACCTATCCCAAAATTAAAACAAAAGTTAGACAGTAACGAAATACATTGCCACAAATAAAATAACGAAGTAAAACGTTACTTCTTAAAGCGACTTCGTTCCAAGTGAAAGAACTCCAGAAAAAGTTTACGTTTTATCAAAATCTTTCCAAAGATGCGGCGCGTTTGTTAATTTAACCTACATCATTAAACATACTGTTTTTTTAAACAAATCCATCAAAAATAGCAAAGATACACAACAATTACTGATATCTCATTATATATGTAATTGAGTAAATGATGTCACATGGTTACAAACAAGATGAAATATCTCAAGAACTAAGCATGGGAACAAAAATCTTCAAAACAAGTTACGATACAGTTTTAAGAGCATTTTCGTTTAAGAAAATAAAAATTTTGACGCGAGTGCCATGCACTTTCAGGATTTATACAGTCAGCAAAAAAGTTTGAATATTATATTTGATTATTATAACACATTCGTAAATCACCATGGTCTGCATGCTTCATACGGTTATATGTGCCTAATATACTGTATATACACTAATTTAGCCCTTAAAAATCATTATTTAAGTCAAACACGAATCAGGCAACCACTATACGAATTAGACACAAATTCTGATTGTGTCTATAATATTTATTTCATTCATCAGAACATTTTGTTATCAACGGGTTAACCGAAATTCCCAGACACATTGAAAAGCCCACACAATCATTTAGACGACATTCATGGCCACCATAGGTTTTGGAAAACAACATGTCAAATTTGATTGATAGGTAAAACAAAAAAGTAAACAGAAATAAATACCCAGTGTCGTGATTAATCCGACAACCTTTGTATTTTGAGAATTTAATATATCACTTTGTTTAAATTGAAATGACACTGTAACAAATTTTATGAATAAAAATCATAACATAGTGATTTTGGTACTTAATTAAATTTCCTGTATGGCATATACTAAAGACTTGCATGAACGTTACGATAAATAACTATACATACGACATCCTTAACTATGACTGATATCTAAACTGTGCATGTGATGGACACAAGGCAATTACATCGTTCCCAAGTGGTATTTTTTAATGTATATATCTCATAAATATAGGTTCAAACGTCCAAATTGTAGCCTATAGTATACTCATGCATACGTAGAAACTTCAATTATTAACTGAATGACAATGACATATGTACATGTATAGTCTGTACTAAAACATATCCCTAAACGTGTAGCAATATTAATATATGCATGGGTAGATATATCATGATTTTGCATGGGTATCTCACTCGATAGAACTAAATGTTGAAGGTTTGTTTTGCATGCAGATAGAAATTTCAAGTGTAATTTATAAAAAATCCTTCAACATTTAGTCACAGAATAGAGATCATACAGAAGCCCGACTTCTTAGTTTTTCCTATGATTTTAACGTAACCGTAATTCGTCATCAAAATGCCGACACCATGCATGGTCCTAGCCAGTGCGCTTATATGCATGGGGAGTTGCGAGAGGCTTGGTGATGATATGACAAATATATTATCATTATTTTGAACTGCTATTCTATAATCTATATTGTAGTCTATCTTAGTTATCAACATTCATGGACATTCAGCTGTCATACTTTGCCATGCTGTTACTTATCTATACAATTTGTATACACTCAATTTCTAGTTATAGAAGCACACGTGTTACAGTGGTTCGGGAGAAATTATAGATCTATAGACTATAAAGTATTTTTCTAGAAGCTTTTAAAATGGAATGTTTAATTAAAGAAAATTCCACTTGCCTATGTTCTCAGACGGATGGTTTGCGGTCCTAACATTTCAAGATTTGATTTAATATAAAAATTAGTTCAAATATGGCGGAAGCTTATATACGCATGCAACTATAGACTCGTCCTGAAATTGTTGGCTCGCGGAAAAAAAGCTGGTTAACAGGTCGTGCAAATCAGAGCACAAAATAATGGTGTACATAAATAATGTTGATGTCGCCACCTGAAACTTCCACAAAACTAGCGTTGTAATACTACGAAATATAGTGGCAGGCATTTTCTGGGACACCATGTATATTTTTTTATCAAATAACAGAATTTTAGTGATATTGCCGACATCGGAAATTTTACAATTTTCCTTGACAACGGTTATATATAATGTATATTCTCCTTGCGCGAAACAAAACCCGGTTGCCCTAGCAACATTCTATCGGCATTACAGTACATCGTTCCTTTGTCGCCACGAAAAAACTTCAGCAGTATAGCTGACAAAATCCAGAATCCAACTATATCTTAATTAAAAGCTTGTTTTGAGGAAATACGGTTCTAACCAACGTTTGCATTCACAGAATGTTATTTCACTAAATTCCAAATTAAAACATATTATTATACTATTTTAATATAGTAACTATATAGCTATAGCCTATATAACCAAAATAATTCCCAATTTTCTATTCAAACATACGAAGCAAATATTTGCACGTTCCAGTCTTCCAGACCTGACTAGGGGGTAGCTTAAATATCGAAACCATTTTAATCTTAACAGAAAATGGTAAACCTTCTAATTCTTGCTCATATTACTTTGTAAAACATGCAGTTGCCATATACTTTCTTTCTTGCATGGTTATTAATCCAATCAATCAATCAAATCGTTTAATAAAATATAGATCTCGCTGACTCGCAGTCAACATTTATTTACAAACATTAAGACACAATATTCACCTAGATTTAATATTACAGCTTTTGTTATTAAAGATTACTGTTCATGCAGAAGTATTGTTACTTGCATAATTTACAGTAAGAGTTTTTATAACGATTTGTTTTGTACGTAATATAATAGATGATATCGGATTCCAGCCGTTATGCCGAGAATCCTAACGGCTGGAATTGGAGGCTATAGTAATAGCTCAGCTAGAGTTTATGAATACTCTCCTACAAGTTGTTTGAAAACTGTTTGCAAAGACATTCTCGTCTATCAAACAAAGTTGAAATATTACCTTCTAAATCCAAGCAAAATTCGCTGAAATCTCCGATGTATAGCCGGTGAATTTTTGTACACCTTATTGAATTATATATTTTAAGATCTAAAAGTAAAATATTGAATACGTGTCTTGCCTTTTCCAACTTTATTCAACCATTTTAAAAAGCTCGCGCTATTCCTATATGGTTGTCCAAATGTTACCCTAACCCCTCCCCCACCCCCACGTGGTACGTATCACCAAAGACAAAGTGGTGGATTGAAAGTAAACTCAAGTCGTGAGACAAGTTCAAAAGCTCAATTGTGACAAATTTGAGAACTGTAAAATTGAACATGTAAAATATCGCCGACTGAAATATATGAAAATTACTTTCTATACGATATTATATTTCTATAATTTCCCACGATCCTGCCATGCAGGCGGAGAACTTGTATGCATAATGTCCATTAACGATTATAAGAAATGTTTCATTCCAAAAAAGTTCTTTTAACTTAAAGCTCTTATATATGTGCAAGAGTTAAGTGATCTGTACTAATTAAAAACTCCACGTACTGATATTGGTCAATGTTCCACGGAACAGTATTTTGTTTACTGTCGTAATTCATCACGTTTCGACTACACTCTACAGACAGTACTTACGTTTCGACTACAGATCTGTAGGCTATGTATTATTATCTTTAGCGATACTGTAATAATTTAGGTAACATAAAAATTTTTAAAAGAAGTATCTATATAACGGCAGTTTAAACATGATGTCTGCGTATAATTCGGTCAAATATTTTTTTATAAATGTTGTATAAATGTCATTTAACAAAATGTTATAACATTTGCGGCTACATGTCAAAACTATACATGCAAAAGAACATTTTTCAAGCATGTCATTATCGTGAGACGATCAGGAAAATAAATCGTTTAATTGGTTTACTTTCTTTATTGTCTTGTTGAGTAAAATGAGAAAGGTGTCGTTTTTATTTAGCAGTTTGTCAGCCATGCTTGGACAAACACAACTGATCTCAAACTGGAATTGTTTAGGAATTTATAAGCATTGAACAAAAAAATATATAGACCAACCTTAACGGTAATATATAGCTACTAGTAACTAGAGGTGTGCAAATCCGATTTCGGAACAAAAATATTCATTTCGGATTCGATCGGATTGATAAAGTTGTTTCGTAGTCGGATCGCGGATCGGACTTCGATATTCGAAATAAAATGAATTAATTATCCACGACAACGCGGTTGCGCTGCATTATTCGTTTGATAATTCAATTGGACGTCACTTCGTCAGCTTCTTGACATTGCTTTTATATTTATTTGGTTAAATATTTCCACTTGAATGAGAAATTAATTTTATTAAAGGATTCTTCGGATCGGATTATATCGGAATTCCTTATCAAAACTCGGATCGGATTCGGATTAGACAATTTCGGATCGGATTTTAAACATTAGCCAATTGTCGGATTATAAACATCCAATCCGATCAGATGCACACCTCTAATAGCTACTATATTCCGTTTGGGTATATATATATATATATATATATATATATATATATATATATATATATATATATATATATATATATATATATATATATATATATATATATATATATATATATATATATATATATATATATATATATATATATAGTTTAAGAACGTTTTTGATTGGCTGAAATTTTGCCTCTTTTTTGGGAAACATTTCCTCGAAAATTTTCACAAAATTTTTCATATTATAGGAATTCAGAAAAGGCCTTCGCGGGTTTTTCAAAATGTCATTGTTTCACTGTAGTTATTTTATAAAACAATTACCAAATGGTTTTCCAAGCAGGATAGCGTGATCCATGCACTTGGGATGTTGCTCGACTTTCGGAAAGCGTAAAAATACATTCGCCTGCGGCTCGAGTATTTTTACGGTTTCGGAAAGTCTCGCCGACATCCCTCGTGCATGGATCACGCAATCCTGCACGGAAAACCATTCCGTATTCCTTTAGTAACAACCTCGTACCCAGGGTCTTTCCTGTTGGCGAGGGGAGAAACGACCCTGGTCACATGATCTGCTAAAATTTAGCAAATTTTTAATTAGCAATCCAAGATGAGGTCAATAAATATTTGATATTTGGATGATTTTTATAGTTTAATTTATAATTTGCATTTGTATGATTGTCGTAAAGGAATCCAAGATAGTTAATTAGAAATCTGCTAGACTTTAGCTGATCACGTGACCAGCGTGTTTTCTCTCCAAGAGGAAAGACCCTGGGTACGAGGTTGCAACTGTAATGGCAAAGTCGAAGAGTTCTTTTTGCCGTGTTTACCACAAAGTTCGGTCGACAAGTTTGGGAAAAACACACTTTTAAAAAGGCAAAACTAGTGCATTGGATCCATTGGACATATCACAAATGAAAATTCAAATAAGAAAAATATAAACCACTGAACACAATTAGATATAGTATAGGGTATATGTATAACAACATATACAACATTTGTATAAACGCAGCAAATATTAGAATAAATTCAAAATACATACCCTTAAGTGCGAGCTTCCTTTTTACCAATAAAAGCAAAGCCTTAATTTATCAAAATGCCAATAAAATTTCGATTGCGGCAACACGGCAATGAAATGCAAGTGCATGGAAAAGCTCAAAGTAATCGAAATTGGTAAGCTAGCAATATCTGATGACCCGACCAATCAGAAACGTTTTAGTATTTTGTTTGCTTTTGGAGAAATTGCAATTTCATCAAGAGGAAAAAACTTGTATTATATGATAAAGACTTTATATATTATAAAATAATTTCTCATGATTTGGCGTGCTCAATTGAGTTATTAAGCACTTGGGAAGTTTGGAGAGCTATACCAACTCTCCCAACTTTCCGCGTGCTCAGTACTGAACATGATTGAGTCGCTAAACCATGAAAAAGTCTTATATTCTTTATTTGATAGTTTTTTCCCGTCAACATCTTGAATATTATAATAGTTTTGTTTGTGGAAACACCACGCAAATTTATTACTGCAAAGCTTTCGATCCGTAAGCCCGGATCTTCATCAGTGCTAATAATATAGTGCAAATAATAAAGTGGAAATATTTCAAAATGCTGTCGATGCGATAATAGGAAAAATTGACAAAGAAAATAAAGTCTGCTACATCATGGGTGATTTTAACATTGATTTGCTTAAATCAATGACATATTATTAACACTCTGATGATGATCCGGGCTTACGGATCGAAAGCTTTGCAGTAAAAAAACTTTGCAGTAATAAATTTACGTGGTGTTTCCACAAACAAAACTATTATATGTTTTATCGCCATGCAAACATACAAAGAACTTATCTTGAATATTGTTCAACGCTGCTTACAATGAAACCAACATTCGGGAATCGGAACTATTGATATAGCAGCAGTCGTAGTCGAGATATTAATAACACAGAAGTGCTATATATGGACACTATTAAAAACAGTACGAGACTAAATCCGAAATATTTCTCTTTGTCGAAAAGCGATAACAATATCGAGCTTAGTACTGTATTTATTTAGAGAAAATTATATACGCGGTAACCCTAAATAAACTCTCATAGGTCAGGGTCATGCATTGCAGGCATGCATGTGTTATTAATAGTTTTTATCTTACCATGCATGCAACACTTCAACAGCAACGAATACGATGAAAATACGTAACATTTCCAAAATAAATCAGATAAATTATAGATAAAAGAAGCAAGGATTCTCAAAGGATCGATGATTAAGAACTTAAGATATACGACGGATTACAAAAGAAAACCTTCCACGGGTTTATAGTGATGTCCTTGGAACCCACATCTCCTGGTGTGAAAGGTGTGACACTATAATCCTTTAAACAATTAAGATAATCAACGAAGGAGGTCTCAAGACGGAATGCTATATACAGTATATAAATCGACGAAAGAGGACATGAAATCTAACATGTTTCTATAAACGTCCGAGGATTAATTCATATTTTACATACCTATATTTCCAGGAATTTTTAGAATTCGGAGTTCAGACTACAATCTGCGTTTTCCGCATTCTTAAAATATACATACATTATTATTCTACATGTAGCACAAGATTGGAACGGTTAGACTACGTACAGAATACACTTTGGACATACGAGCGAGGATCGTATACATTAAAACAAATTCTTAATGCTGTGATATAAAGTTTATATATCATAGTTTTAAATGTATCTATAGAAAGGCCACATTTATTCCGTTTTAGTTCTCAACTATTGTTACAAGCCTAATGCTCAAACAAAAATTTGGCCTTGCTTTAAATATTTTATGCATTGATCCAATACATACAAACACAAAGCTCTTTTAAAAAAACAAGTACATGACAAATTATATGTTCAACAATTTTGGCATAGCAATGCTTTTGTGTTGTTAATGCCAGGTTATGGGGTCACAATGTCTGGGTGAAAACAACTGCTCGAATCCAAAGACGCCAAAACGTCTGACTTATTTATAACATAAATAACCTTATAAGGCAGCTTAAGATTTTTTTATCCTCAGCTATGACACAGGAACCCCCTTAAAATACCTGCGAAGGAGGCTTTACTAGATCTTTGGATTGGAGATGGTTGTTCGGGTTGAACAAAGTATGATTTACAGTAAAAGGATTTTAAATGTTCCGTGCGATTATTGGAAAGCAGACCTTGTTACTTGTATTCGGCATATAAAACGTTACGTTCAACGTCTAAAACAGGCCTGCATGCATGCACAAGTTAGTACAGTAACTCTGTATAGTAAAAAGAAAACAAATACACTCATTAATATATGGCTATGAAGCATTTCCAACGAATACTATTATTTTAATTAAAGGTGTTTCAACATTCTAAAACAAAATTTTGTAATCAACGTTGGAAAGTTATTACGCAACTGCATGGATGTGAATATTTTGCGATAGCCGGCCCTATATGTTACAGGTACTGTAGGAATATATGGGCTGATCAAGCCTTCCCGTGAACAAGCTCCGCCCTCATTTATTGAGCTCGCCTCGTCTTTCTCTCATTTACAATCACGCCCCATCTTTTGTTCTTTTTTACTGTTTTTCGCCAGTCAATTATTTTCAGAAACAACATCCCGAAGCATGTCAATTTAATGAGTCATATCCGCAGCTTGGAAACTTAAACTGAAAACTGGACATTGGTGATTCATTTAGAACTTGCGCTCTGCATGTCTCGAGATGTCATCCTATTAAATCCTACGAGCCTTAGAACAACACTTCACTAATTTCTGTACGTACTCCATACATTACAGGTGTGTGCATATAACAAGATTTATCGTGTTGCCTTCTTACTAAATACAAGTTCAAATTTTTAAAAATTCTAATTATCGTGAAACTGACAATTGTTATGTAAGCCACTAGATCTACGTGTCTAGTTTTTCAAAATATGCTTTGAGGAAATTGTGGAAAATATGAATAATTAATTTTAAAAGAAGAAAGCACTTGATCGGGTGATAATCCCCGATATGGCCCCTGCCAGAAGGCAAGCGACAGAACCACAGGGACGTCGCGAAACCATCAACATTGGGGGGGGGGGGTCGTCATGTTTTGACCAACATTTCCTAGGATTTTGACCAAGTCGTACGAATTATTCCGGACTACTAACATAACCATAGTCGAAAAAATTTTCCGATCTAACATAAGCATATTCAAAATTTTTCGACCAAGACACGCAAGGCTTCCAATTTTTTCACCGCAAACATAACAAAAGCTTTAAAATTGCGAACATTTCATAACTTTGAGCAACTTGCCAACTTCGACCTTCTTTTATCCCAAAGTTTGACCAAATACTTCCGAGTTTTACCTTCAATTTTAAGCAAATATCAGTTCCATTTTGACCAACTTTGGGCAAATATCAGTTCCATTTTGACCAACGTTTGAATTATTGGGGGTGTATTACCCCTATAGCGACGTCCCTGTCTATGGACAGAACCTACGATTCGACTGATTAAGTCTATATATGGGCCTGAAGTTGACCATTGGGAACACTTCAACTCCTTTAAATAAGACTTATGTTTGAGCATTATTATCACTCACATTTAAGCTGGATAGGTTAATAGGGAGTCCAAAAAAATCTGTAATAAGACTTATGTCAGAGTCTCGACCAGCTGCATGCGTATATCCAAATGACGCGTTCTGCGTCGGGATAAATTTCACAACATTGAACATGCATGTAGCTAAAACTGGTAGCGTTAAGTATATGTATGTCAAAGTATTCAACTGTTCAGTCATTTCTCCTTTGTACTTCCTTCGTCTGATACTCACAATACTGGTGCAGATCCGCAGTCAGCAGCGGTCTGGTACATACTTTAAATTATTTAGGGCATGGCTCTTTATCGATCCTCATCAAAACTAAAGAAATGACAAGCGAATATCTTTCAATTTTACCAAAAAAAGATCTCAAGACTCTCAGTCAACAGGATGTCACGTAGCTACCCAGTACGTGACACGTCATGTAATGAATATCTCTGCAGGTGCCCGCCATGCAAGAGATGGAAACGGTTGTTTCGAGTGCCCACTCAAACAACGCATTACTTACTTCATGTCTATATCTCTGCAGGTGCCCACCTTTCAAGAGATGGGAACTGTTGCCTCGAGTGCCCACTCAGACAAACATTCTATTAATTACAACAGATGAAGTACACTCACTGTAATATGCAATATTTTCCTTCAATGTTGAATGTTCACATCACTAAGTGGCCCAGAATTTCGCCATTTATTATTTTTTTCATCATAAACAACATACAACATGGATATCACTAACAGGACACCTTAGCTGCAATCGTATTTTTTTTACATTCACTGGTAAACAACCAAGTAATAGAGTAACTGCAAAATACTCTTCCTCATCTGCTCAGCCTCAGGGACTCCTTAAAAAATCAGGACTAACAAGAAGAACTGTTGACACAATCAACCCTCACCAGCACGAGGTTTCTAGGGAAACTCCAGCAAGAAATCAACGAGGTAACGAGAGCTGATGAGACCCCCAGCGGTCAAGGTAAGAGATTTTATACTGAACCAAAGAGGCATATATATAGAGAGACATATGATGATTTATTAAAATTTCTTAAATCAATTGTCCAATGATATATGGGCATAATTAAAGGATACTGTAAATATCCAGTAATAAAAAGCAATGAAAATGTCCTTGTGTCACCAACCATGGAAACGGGCATGAAAAACCGACCTACGTATTTTAGCCGGCTGCTCTAAAGTCGCCCATCGAAAGGGATGGAGATGTTTCCGGGCCAGATCCAGGAGATATAAAGATCGTGCTGGAAAATGCGCTGGCTCCTCTTGGCAACGCAGTGTTTCGGCTGAACTCATGGTGAGAATTTGACAGATCTGGGGAAACAAACCCTCAAATCTGACCTTCCAGCCCTGGGCCTGCACGCTGGCTATCCAGCTGACAAGATCTTGTTTCCTGATACCTCCCACAAAGCAGCCCAAAGCGAACACGAACATTACAAGAAACCTTTCTCCACAAGAGTAGACTATGAATTACCAAGGCAAAAACGAGAAAGCAACATTTAATACTCAAGGAAGACATAGGTGAACGTATGATCAAAGAAATAGTAGTAGAAGTACCGAACAACTTGAACGAACAGTTCACCTCAACACTATTTGTTGTTCAACAAAAAAAACACGTTCAATCTTCAACTGAAAACCACTGAATGCCTTTATGGAAACCATCAAGCTCCAGGTGGAAGGTCTCTACACAACAGAAGAACGATTACATGATGAAACTAGAAAACCTCAAGGACGCTTACTGTTCAACCTCTGTAACGAAGGAGCCAAGGGAGTATCTGCGCTTCATATTCGAGAATGTAACCTGCGAATTCCAATGCCTGCCGTTCGGCCTTTCACAAAAGTCTTAAAACTAGTGATTGCATTTCGAAACAGGGGTTACGTGCCATCATCTACCTGGACGACATACTGTACTGTTGAATACACAAGGACCCAAAGAGTTAATGCGATTGTTCAACGAGACATGTCAGCTTCTAAGCCAACTGGGACTTGGCCAATATGATAAGATAAGATTAACTTTATTTAAACACATTAGCCTTTTCAGCAAGTGCTGATTTCCAAAAGGGATGTGCAATAGTCAATGCCCTAGAATGCCCCTCCAATCTATCATCTTTCTCGATGCTCAGCTGGACTCGTAACCATGACAATGGCGGTACCACAAACAAAATTGCAGGAATTGCCAATGCGAAGTACAGGCAATGAGGGAGAGAGCAGCATCCACCATCCAGGAACACTCGTCAATATTAGGTCGTACTGTATGACCCAAATGTCCGGTTCTGGCAACCGCACTCCTTCACTATCACTCAGGGCCTCTTTTTAAGAATTTGTCAGTATAGAGGGGCCATCAAGAGAAAAGGACCCAACTACAGTAGGAGGTGAAGAACGGGAAAAGTGGGAACTTGTCTGGCTCAGAAAATTTTTGTATTTTTAGATGTCTGGGGCTTGTTTTTCGGCATTTTTAGACTTGTTTTATATATTTCATCCGCTAGACAAAGATTTAGTCGTGGGAATACTAAAATACTCTTCTTAACTCAAGTTATTCTTCCCTTTTTTGCTTATATTTTAGACAGAAGGGACCTTCACGGGGAGAGGGACAACATAATTCACTGGAGGAGCCAAAGCAGGGGCTGGGGGGGGACAAGTCCCCCCAGTCTATGGTATTAAAAGAGGCCCTGCTATCACTAGATCATATCGATGCACAAGTATGGAATCCTTTATCCTTGCCAGACGATAGCAGATTACTCTCACTACAGAAGCCCTCGCGGATCTACAGTGGTGATTTATCTATTTATTCACAAATATTTAAACACGGTAACATCTCAACTATTGCCTTAAAATGTATATTCGTATTTTGTATGTGCTGAACAATACTTAAAGGAACTTCGTGATTTAGATAATCATTTTCAGGAAATATATTTATTGGCCAACGCTCAAATCGATCCTAAGGATGAAGAACTGATCGCAAAAGACTACGAAGAGCTGGATGCTCATGACGATCGAATCAGAGAAACTGTAAGTAAACTCGTATTTTTTATGAACACTCAATCTACCAAGGTTTCACATGAAACAAAATCATCTGATAGCAAAGATAAGAAAGCAATAGAACGAAAGTGGAATCGTATTGTGACTAACATAGACAAAACAATTGCAAATATTGAAGAAGCAACTGATAAGAATAATGAAAGCGATATTGAAGATCTTATCGATATCAGAAATCAAATTTCTGAATGTGAGAAATCTCTTGATAGTTTTACAAGTGAAATTGACTCGTCTATACCAGATTTAGATGGTGTAGATTGCGGAAATTGGAATGATCTTTTATCTAGTTATTTTGACAAAATTAAGTCAAATCAAGAGAAATTATCTCTACTCATAAAGCAACATCGCCGTGAACAAATGAAGCAAACTAAAGAGCTTGAAATTGAAATTGAAAAGGAAAACAGAAATAAGGAACTTGAATTTAAAAACACTCAACAACAGCATGAACATAACTTATTGTTAAATAAAGTCAAAGCGCTAGAAAGTTCTGAAGTAAATGAACAAAAATCTGTGAAGCTTCCTCCACTCAATATCCCTACATTTGATGGCGAACCCACTAAATGGAAGTCTCATTGGCAACAATTCCAAGCAACAATACATAACTCGAAGAAATTAGATAATCAACTTCGCATGCAGTATCTTCTGAAATCTCTTATCACTAAAAGGGCTAGAGATGCAATAGAAGGAATCAATGCAGTAGCAGAAGCTTACCCTGAAGCTATTGCAGCACTCGAGGCTCGTTTTGATCGCCCCCAAATTATCCATCGTGCCCATGCAAGAGCTTTGCCTAATGCCAAACCAGTTAAAGATGGCACAAGCTCAGAACTGAGACAGTTACATGACACTTTCCAGCATCATTTAAGATCATTGAAAGCACAAGACAAGCTTGACTTTGATAGGTTTATGACAACATTGGGTGAGTCCAAACTTGATTCCCAAACAATGATTGAATGGCAAAAATTTACACAAGCAGAAAAGGATGTGCCTATACCAAATTCCTTGAATTTCTTGACCTCAGAGCAACAACTACTGAACTAACTTCCTTTGATGGAAATCAAAGAAAATTTCAGCCCTTTAACAAGAAACCAAAGTCGTCCAGTCCTGGAAATTTTGGCAAATCAGAATCAGTCCATACCACTACCACACAAGTTAAGTGTTCAGCTTGCAATGGGCAGAAACACAGCATAGCCTATTGCCAAGCCTTCAAAGAGAAATCCCTTTCTGAGAAGCGTGCCTTTGTGTATGAAAGGGGACTTTACCTCAATTGTCTAAGGGGAAGACATATGGCAAAGCAATGTCCTTCACCACATTCATGTCTTAAATGTAGCAAAAGGCATCACACTTTATTGCATGTTGATGATTCCAAACCACCTGAAAACAAACTTGAAATGTCGAAGCAAGGTGCCCTAAACAACAATTTGCCCCCTTTCCCAAACCCCTCTCCACCAAGTAATCCACCCACCAGTAGTGAATCTACTGCATCACTCAGCTACGTAGCGACACCCAAAGCGAACAGTTTGAATAATGTTCTTATGATAACAGCTGAAGTCATCGTAAGCTCCCCATCTGGTCAACAAATGACAGCTCGAATCCTACTCGACCCAGCTTCAACAGCGTCCTTCATCACCGAAAGATTAGCTCAACACCTTAAGTTAAGAAGATCTAAACAGGAAATCACCACAAACGGAATTGGAGGATCCCAATGCTCTACCCTAAGTAACAGTATTGTGAACATTAACTTGAAATCTACTCAGAGCTCTTCTACTCTATCAAATATGCAAGCTATTGTTCTTCAGTCCTTAACCAGGTGTCTACCTACCACTTCCTTTCCAAAAGGTCACTGGCCTCATTTGTCCTCTCTCAAGTTAGCAGATCATGCATTCAATATATCGAAACCAATTGATATTCTTCTTGGTGTAAGTGCTTATCACGACATCTTGAAACAAGAGCTTATTCTTGGACCTAAAGGAACGCCATCAGCTCAAGAAACCCTTTTTGATTGGGTCTTGTAGGCAATGTCAATGTTAATCGTTCGACAACAGAATCAGTCACAATTCTCCATGTATCTACTGCTTATCCTAGTTGCGAAGAAACTCCGCAGAAATTTTGGACATTGGAGGAGCCACCTAAACCTAAAGTACCTGTGTCACTGACTGACAAATTAGCATTACAACATTACAACCAACACCTCAAGCATGAAGAAAATGGTCGCTTTATTGTTAACCTCCCTTTCAAACCACAGAAATCAACCTTGGGAGAATCATGACCTCTCGCCTTACGTCGTTTCTTGTCTTTTGAACGTCGTCTTTGTCGTTCCGAACAGTTTGAAGATTACGCAAATGTTGTGAATGAGTATATTTCCTCTGGTCATGCTGAAAGAGTTCCCGATAATGATCTCAACAAACCCTCTTCGAATACCTTTTACTTGGCCCACCATGCTGTTTACAAAGATTCGGCAACAACTATTCTACGTGTTGTCTTCGATGGTTCAATGAAAACCACTTCTGGTGTCTCTCTTAATGATCAGCTTCTTGTCGGACCAACTGTATATTCCCCACTCAACGATGTTCTCATTCGTTTCCGAAGACATCCGTATGTCCTTACCACTGATGTTTCCAAAATGTATCGGGCAGTTGGCTTAGCTATTGAGGATAGAGATTACCATCGGTTTCTGTGGAGAGAAAATCCTAATGATCCAGTCCATGATTATCGAATGACACGAGTCACGTTTGGAATTGCAAGTGCGCCATTTCTTGCAACAAATTCGGTATTTCGCCTCGTTGAAGACAACGAAGTAAAGTTCCCGCTCGCTGCCAAAGTCGTAAGGGAATCCTTATACGTGGACGATGGTTTACCTTCTGTACAAACCAAGCAAGAAGCCATCTTGTTACAACGACAGCTCCAAGATCTCTTTGCCACAGGCGGTTTCAAACTTCATAAATGGGACTCTAACTCTACTGAAGTGTTGAACTCTATTCCGCAAGAAATTCGAAGCAGCCAAATTACATCTAAGTTAGGAGATTCGGACAACTTCGTTAAGACACTTGATATAGAATACAACTCAAATCAAGATTGTTTTCGATTTTCTACTGCTGAGCTCTCCGTTGATCAGTCCCACCTTACCAAACGCAACGTATTATCTGATTCTTCAAAGATCTTCGATCCACTTGGTCTTATCTCGTGTGTCACGATTGTTGTGAAAATCATTTTCCAACGGCTATGGAAACAAAGCATCGATTGGGATGAGCCATTGCCACCGGACATGCAGAGACACTTTATGAACCGGAGAGAAAGTTTGTTTGAATTGTCCAACTTAAGAATCCATCGCTGCTATACGCCAATACATTTCCAGATTGTTGATCAACAGCTTATTGGTTTTTCTGACGCCAATGAAAAGGCTTATTGTGGTACTGTTTATTTGAGAAGCACTAACACAACAGGTGAAGTTCACATATCTCTTGTCATGGCTAAAACACGCGTTGCACCAATCAAGAAAGTTTCCCTACCTCGTCTCGAACTTTGCGGAGCTCTTTTACTTGCGCAGATGATGAGACATCTTCAAGAAATCCTTTCTATTCCATTGTTGAATTTACATGCCTTCACAGACAGCTCAATCGTTCTTTACTGGATCTATGGTTTAAAACTTTTGAAGCTAATCGAATTGCAAAGATACAAGATTTGATACCACCTCAAAGATGGAAGCACGTTGATGGTTTACAAAATCCAGCGGACGTCGGATCTCGTGGTATATTAGCAAAGGAAATTAAAGAACACCCCCTCTGGTGGACTGGTCCAGATTGGCTTAAGCAAAATCAGTCGAATTGGCCATCGAAATTTACTGCACCTCCTTCACTGGAAGCTCTCCAATCGCTGGGTGTCACGAAAGACTGCTTACAACTAAAAGAGAAAGAAGAAGTTACTCTGCAAACAACGACAGATAAAGCCTCGACGGAGCCTGTGATTGACATTACTCGATATTCCAGTTACATTCAACTCGTGAGAGTTACTGCCTGGGTATTTCGCGTGGTCACCTATTTAGTTCTACACCACTAGCAGTGTCTGAACTATCCAAAGCTAAAACTTGGTTGATTAAACAAGCCCAAGCTCAAATGTTCCCAAACACTGTCAAATTGTTAAGAAAGAAAAACCCATTACAATTGTCGGATCCTTTGCAATCATTGAATGCCTTCTTGGATAAAGACGGATTATTAAGAGTTGGTAGTCGTCTTTCGCAGTCAATGAAAGATTACGAATCTCAGCATCCACTGATCCTTCATGGAAAGCATTATCTGTCAACCTTGATCGTACAAAGTGAACATAAACGATTGTGCCATGCTAGTCCAAAGCTTACGTTAGGATCTCTTCAGGATACCTATGACATCATTAGTGTACGTAGAGTCGTTCGTAAGTTGATACGTGAGTGTGTTGTGTGCAAGCGAGCATCTCCAAAGATAACAAACAACTCAACTGATGGGTCAACTTCCGTCAGCACGTGTTTTGCCCACCTTTGCTAATGAGAGAGTCTCGGTAGACTATGCTGGACCATTTACACTAAAGATAGGATCAGTTCGAAAGCCAACGTATCGCAAAGCCTATGTAGCAGTTTTTGTTTGCCTCGTAACCAAGTCGTGTCACATCGAATTAGTATCAGACCTCTCGGCGGAAGCATTCCTTGCTACACTTCGTCGCTTTGTTTCTCGAAGATTTGGAGCGATAACGCGACTTGTTTTCGGCGTACGGATAAAGATTTAAGGGAACTTTATCGACTACTTCAAAGATCAGATATCAAAGAATCTGTTATGAACTTTTGTTCGTCCCAAGGCATCCAGTGGAAGTTTAGCCCACCCACCGGTCCTCATCATGGTTCTCTTTGGGAGAACGGGGTAAAGTCCTGTAAACGGCACTTGAAGCGAATAGTTGGGAAAACCAAACTAAACGTCGAAGAAATGACAACCACCCTCTGCCAAATCGAAGCCTGTCTCAACTCTCGTCCACTGATACCTTCGCTTGATACGAATGATGATGGAATATCTCCACTAACTCCTGGGCATTTTCTAATTGGACGTCCTTTAGAAGCTCTACCTAGCCGCATTTATAAAGAGCCCATTCTTGGTTTAAAAAGATGGAAACTCTGTCAAGCATTGACATAACACTTCTGGAAACGATGGTCTGCTGAATATCTCAATGGTTTATAACGATTTAACAAGTAGAAAGTTCCAAAACGAAATCTTCAACTAGACGATATTGTCCTCGTTAAAGACAACACCTCGTACACCACCTTGTCAATGGCCTCTTGGTCGAGTCACAAAGGTTCATCCTGGTCCAGATAAACTTGTTCGAGTCGTTACTGTACAAACGAAGACTGGCACCGACCGATTGTGAAGTTATGTTTACTTCTACCAGCGAAGGAAGTGCCGAAGAAAGATGATCAAATGCAGTGAAGTAATGAACAATGAACGAAGGTAGGTAGGTAGGTAGGTAATACTTTATTTAAAATTAACAGAAAGAAGAACACGCTAGCCCCATCAACTCTAGGCTGGTTTCCATGGGGGGCGTGTTTAGATCTTAAAAATCATTAAAAGAAAAATTTAAACTAAATATTAGTACACACATACTGTAGCTACACGTTACTATTTTTAAAACTTTTTTTAAGAAATTCTCGTTTCGGTTTAGGAATTGTTAGATCAGTTGCTGTGTTTCGAAGATGATAATTAGTTTGATCTATTTCTCTTCTCACGAATGACCCCCGGAGACCTGGCGCAGTGTGGTCGTTAAGTATTTTATACATTAATACTGACTTGGCACCAGACCGCCTATTTTCAAGTGTATCCCAAGAAAGCATGTTGAGAAGATCAGCTGAGCGAGTATCATAATTAGCACACGTTAGGACTCTTGCTGCACGAGACTGAAATCTTTGCAACTTGTCTCTTAGCAACTTACCACAAGTGTCCCAAAGGGGGGAACAATAATCAAAGTAGGGCTGCACAAGACTTTTATAAATCGATTCTAGGGTATGCATTGGAACAAAGGGCTTTATACGTTTCATAGCGCCAATAGCAGCGCTCGCCTTCTTGCATATCATTTCAATGTGACTATCCCAATTAAGGGTTTCACCTAGTTTTAGTCCTAGGCACATTTGTGTAGCAATTCGTGATATGGGTTTTGCATTAGCCACAACGGGTTCCTCACACATTATATTATTAAGATTATACGGAGAGCCAATAAACATCATTTTACATTTTGATGGATGCATCTGCAGCCTATTTTCTTTAAGCCAGTTACAGACATGGGCAAGATCTGAATTTAAATTTACAACAAGTTCATTTGCATCGTAGGAAGATGAAAAGATTTGAGTATCATCCGCGTACATGCATGAATTAGTTGATTTCAAACAATCGGGCAAATCATTAATATATAATAGGAACAGCAGTGGTCCCAGTATAGATCCCTGGGGCACTCCACAGGTGATAATTTTATTATATTATTATAATTTTATTTTATATAAGTTTGAACAGATAAATTTAAATATGTTTTTATTTTTTTTCTTGCGGCCCGAAGTCATATTTTACGCTTTTCTGCAATCTGATTGGCTACGTGAGCGGTCCGTATGAGCCCGTACGGACCGCGCGAGATTAAAGCCGTAGAGCCAATGTTTTTATTTTTCAAAATTTGAAGACGAGTTTAAAGGCTACTTTTTAAAACATTAAAATGTCTGAAATGACAATGAAAAACACAGTGAAAACGAATTTTACTATCTCACAAAAGATATTTCTCTTCCCGATAGCATTGATAGAAACGACGTTTTATTTGGCAGCTTCATTCGCATGCGGGAGGAGTGATTGGGGAAATCAAGAGGAGGAATTAAAAAAAAATAAAAATATTATTTACCGGTATGGTCGGTCCGTATAGAGAAATATTTCTCTCGGTCTTAAAAACGTCCCTCGGCCTTCGGCCTCGGGCCGATTTTAAGACCTCGAGAAATATTTCTCTATACGGACCTCCAATCCGGTAAATAACATTATATTCTTGACATTCTTTTGTTGATGCAATCAAGGCCGGCGGAATGGACACGCGTTATGTATTACATAGTAAAGTATTTAGCATAATTTAGCAAGCGCATGCGCATTAAGCATGCTCTTGAGAACACATGTTTTGTAGAAAAAGCAATATAAGTTTTACCTCTGTTACTCGTTGTTTTTTCTTGGGTAAAACAAAGGACTGGTAAATAAACTGAATAATGGTATAAAATCAGATTTATTTAATATGTTTTGGATTTAATTGGCATTGAGACATCAAGAATAATCTAGATAGTGTTGACCAAATAGGGGATGCCCTTAGGGTAGCCACGTCTAATGGGTTACCAGGTATATATTGGCTTAATTAATGATCTACTAGGTTACATTTGATTTGATACTATTTTTGTAAAGTATATTACAGGAGACATTAGGGCTTACTGATGAGTTAGGCCAAAGAAATCACTGACCCTAATCTTTTTATCTGAAGTTTGCAAAAAGTTTGGTACAATTTTTCATACCCATCAAAGTTGATGTAATATTTAATGAATGTTTGTGTCATCTGTGCTGCCGTAATTGATGTAGAATATCATTCTCATGCATGAACATTTATAATAAAAAATGTACAAGAAAAAAAGAAAACCCAACCTACCCTGCCTAATTTTTTTGCATATGAGAAATAGAAACCCAGGCATTTCTTTTTTTGGACTTAGTATGAAGCATGGAAAGATAGGTAAAATTGTTTGGTATCAGACAGAGTAAATTAACAAGACAGAGTAAATTAATTTAACAAGACAGAGCACATTAGGACAAATTGCAGGTCAATGGGTCCAGCCATAGCCCTCCCCCTGTATTTTTGCAGGCCTATGGACAGCTCTACATGTACCATACTGTAATGACTCATTCATGACAGAAAATTGGCTATTGCACACTGACCCTTCATACTTCTGGCATAATTTAGATTATTAAAGCACTAAACTACTAAAGCCCTACACACTATGCTCAATTTTTGGAACGGCACAGATAAAACTGGTACCTGTACCAAATTAATCTGTGCTCGGCCAGTATGAATAGGTAGTCCAAGCATGGTAAACATGTTACGGGTACCAAAATTGAGCACAGTGTCAGTGTTAACAGGCCTTAAAATGGCTGCATTTGGAGGTAAACTTAGGATTCATGCGTAATTATGTTGTTACTATTTACTAAATTTTTGTAGGGGCTGTTTTACCTGTTTATAAGATCGAGACTGATTTGTCTGGCCTAGGTGGCCACCTTAGCTGGGCCAGTTTGTGATTTTTTTCATAGAAAGCACTAAAAGCTGACTATTTATTCTTGTTAATTCTTACCTTACAACACCAGTTTGTCAACTCAATCCAGATGTGATTGTTGAGACTTGAGAACAATATTTGGAGAACACCGGGCTATAATCCAGTTCCAATATTAATCTGAAAATATATAAAGAGAACATTTGAGGCATTGTCTCAACCCTCATACATCTGACAGCTTTTACAAACAAATCATTTTATACAACTGAAGCTCATTAATAAAGAGCTTGCAAGACTCTCCCCTTGACGAGTAAAATTGTCTTAAGCAACACAGTTTCAGCTTAATGGGTTAAGGATCAATACACTGATATATCACATTCAATGCTGTAATTCTTCTGTAATTACAATCCTTATGGGTCATTCCATTTATTATCCGCACCCCCCCTATGGATGAGCGGATTCCTACCGGTCAGATATTAGGACTTAGGGGATTCCTACTGGTCAGATATTGGGAATTAGCAGATTCCTTCGGCCCGATTCCTACCGGTCAGATATTGCCGTCGAGGTGTAGCATACTATATTGCCAAATATTTATTATGAGAATCATAATCATTCCATTTATTATCCTCACCCCTCCCCCGGTCTGACATTGGGAATTAGCAGATTCCTACCGGTGAGATATTGGCAATTAGCAGATTCCTACCAGTGAGATATTGGCAATTAGCAGCATTCCTAGGGTTTAGATTGATACTGTCGATTCCAACAGGGTACTTCTCTGAAATCCGATTCCTACAGGTAACATTTTTACCAGAGCTCATCCATAGGGGGGGGTGCGGATAATAAATGGAATGACC
>CACRXK020000738.1:0-69384 GCA_902702795.2 Paramuricea clavata | reverse complement strand
GTGGCGGAAGGAGAGCAAAGAAAAAAAGTGATGGGAAAGGGGAGGGGTAGGGAAAGCAAAGGAAGAAAGAGGAAGGAAAAGGAAGCAAAGAAAGAAGAGTGAGGGGGAGGGCTAGGGCATGCAAAGGAAGAGAGAGGTTTCATGGTTCTAATAAAAGTTCCAGTACTATCCAGTAAATATCTGGCAAACGTTTACCAGGTACTGCTGGATGTCTATATTTTACCAGATATCCAATACCAGCATCACAATCTGACACATGCCTAATACAGACATTGATTGATTCGACATACCATTAGTCACAGCATCTGTACTGTCATCCTCAATATCTCCAGAGTAAAGTTTAACCTCAGAACATCGTCCATAAACATCAAGCACAACGTAAACCTGCTTGGGTACATCTTTGGCAGCACACCCCATATCTTTACCATTGACGAAAAAATGTAATTCCCCACCCTCCAATAACATAACCCCTACCCTATCCCCGATTCCCAGCTCCTCCAGATTTCCCATATAATCATCACGTATAGATAACCCATCTTTCAATACACTGCTCCCAGCTAGCACCCAAGTCCCATTTCGCAAATGAGATATGCTAGCAGGAATCGGGTCAAAGTCACTAGGATCGCATTTCGTCACTCCTATTGCCAAAGACCCCGACCATAGAGTCATTTTCTTCTCAATTACGACTTCGAATAGCGTTTTTTCTGGTAGTACTGTTTTGCTGAATACCAAAGCATTGTCGAATTCCGATTCTGGCTTCGTTCGAGCTGCCCTTCGTCTGCGATTGCTAAAAATAATTCCACTTCCACATTTTTCGTGCAACTCAAAACACGACGCCATATTTGTTTTGATATTCACAAACATTTTAATTAATGCGCATATTTCCAACTTACCGTCGCTGGCGCCTAAGTGTGTACATATGAACAGATCCAAAGTTAAAAGTAGAATTAGAACTATTACGCTTTTCACCTGTATTTCTCACTGAATAATTATGGGAAATATAATAATATTGACATCCATTACGATTAAGCCATTTTGAGCTCGTCCCGGTTCACGATTATTAAGTGATCGGAATATTTCATTATCTTTTCATAGTTTTGAAAATCCTATTGTTCTCCATGTCTGGTTACCCATTTTTTCATGGTGATTGCTAGAAAGTATACTTCAAAATAAGGTTTCCTTTTTTATAACGTAGAAAAAACTATCCTAACGCAAAACTAAACCCTAACCCTAATACTAACCCGAACCCTAACCACAATCCTAACATAACCCTAACCTAACCCTAACTTATTTAAAAAATTGATATAAAAACGGAAACCTTATTTTGAAGTATACTACCTAGCAATTGCCATTTTTTTCATTTCTGCAAAGCATTTCAGCAAAGTATAGTTGCATGACGCTTAGCTCAAAAAAGGTACCTAAAAGTTCAGGACAGCTAAGATCAGCTAAAGTTTAGTCCATTGGCAGTTTAGTAGTGTAATAAGATGTCCAGGTTTAAGATTATCTGATTAGAGTTTAACAGGATTAGGGCAAGAATTACGCAGAGGATAGTCACACTAATTAGCTAATTAATTAAGGTAATTAAAGAACAGCCACCAAATTTTTCAAGATTAATTTGGCGGAAAATTTTTGTCTCGCCAAAAATTACGGCTGAAATTAATAAGAAGTAAACATTGAAAAAGAATAAAATATTTTAAATATGGCAATGGACAAAAGGCATAAGCGAGTTTTGCAACAAAACACGGTGCGATTAACCGATGATTTGGAACCGATCAATCTTCTAGGATACCTCTATCAAGAGGGAGCTATACTAGAAGACGATATGGATAGAATTCGCAGCAAATTGACGCGAAAATTGCAAGCAGAGGAGTTACTTCGCATTATACCAAAGCGAGGAGCCAAGGCTTTCGATCGGTTCTGTGATGTGCTTTATAAAATTGACGGCCAAAGGCATTTGGCGAAGATGTTAAAAGAAGACATTGAAAGCTCAAAGGGTATGGGGAGGGAATTATATACTTAATGCGATTAATTTAGAATTTCACCCCCCGCCCACTGCACAATCAAGAACATGATAAAATTCTATGACAACTTTTATAATATTTCTGTCTCTGAGTGTCCACACGGACCACCGGGCATATGAAAAGTTAGCTTGATGGCAGTGGAATTGAACCCACTCAAACCGACTTGACCTCGTAGCTCAGTTGGACTGGACTAGCAAACCAAAGGTCACAGGTTTGATTCCCACCACGGTCAAGTAAAATTTTCAGCCTGCCCGGTGTGGACAAACTCAGATGCACCACAAACACACAACTTTAATTTCATTCTCTGATATATAGGACATCAGCCCCAGAACACTACAGACTGCCCGCCCGGCCTGCAACAGAAATTAACACCAGATCAAATTACGGTCCTTCCTACCGACACTCGCTTCCTTCCTCAAGCTTTAGTAACAGACTTGGACAACGTTTACAAAATGCAAAGCCGGCCACGAGGACTGTGCTTGATCATCAATAACACAAAATTTGCCAAATCTGCAGACCTGAAGCAACGAGACGGCTCGGACGCAGACGCATTAAACCTGCAAAAACTATTTCTTGCTTTACATTATACCGTGACAGTGCTACGAAATACGACAGCTTCGATACTTATGGAAAAGATATACGAGTTTGCACAAAGACCTGAACACGGCAGCATGGACTCTGTCGTAGTCTGTATCCTGAGCCACGGCATGCCAGGGAAGATCTACACTGTGGACGGCAAGCTTATTCCAATTAATGACCTAACAGCAGCATTTAATGGGCAAAATGCAAAGCATCTGATTGGTAAACCTAAACTCTTCTTCATTCAGGCCTGTCGAGGAGGCAAGGTAGAGGATAGCTACAAGTTATAATTGCACAAATTTTGTACTTAATCCATGTATACATTAACCCATTGAGCCGCAATGCGCCCTACTTATTTTTTTACTTGTCTAACGCCAGACAATTTTACTCGTCAATGGGGAAGCTCTGCAGCTTAATGGGTTAACCAAAAAATCTGACAATATCTCCAGTTAACCCATTGAGCTGCAATGCGCCCTACTTATTTTTCACTTGTCTGACGCTTTTACTCGTCAATGGGGAAGCTCTGCAGCTTAATGCCGGTTAATCCTTTAAGTGACTCTGTCTAATGCCAGACGATTTTACTCGAGTGCTGCCACTCAATGGATTGACTTTTACTTGCTGCATTTTCTCCATCTTGGGAAAATGAAATGTGGGGAAAATTGTGCCTGTAGACTATTTCCCGATTGTTTGTTCCATGCCCAACAAATCAAGCCATTCCTTCTTAATTAGATAGATCATGGTGCAAGCACGGACCAAGTTGACTCCAGTGAAGTGACCATCAGAAGCACTGCAGATGTACTACATGATCTTTATGATGGGGAAGATGAAACAGACTCGGGGTCTAATGCTTCAGTCCCTGCCGAGGCAGACTTCCTGTTGGCTTACTCAACGGTTCCAGGGTTCGTTTCATGGCGAAATTCCGAGAAGGGATCGTGGTTTGTTCAAGCATTGTGCGAGATATTCATGACTTATGCTGGACAGGAAGACGTTGTTCGTATGCTCATTAGAGTTAATGGGAAAGTTGCACGGGAGTTCCAGTCTTATGAACAGAAAAAGCAAGTCCCATCACCTGTTGTTAGACTGACCAAATTGGTCTACTTTTTTCCTGGGTATTAACCCAAGACTCTTTCCTTTTTTAATCAGTAAAATCATAATCATCTGCCATCACATGGAATTAAATGAAAAAACTTTAGGCACTTTTTACACCATCAGAATTAAATGATAATACAGTACTGTAAGCAAATTTTACACAAAATTAAATGATAAATTAAATTAATACTTTAATAGGCATTTTTTATATCAATTAAATGTATGATAATACTTTAGTTTCTAAAGGCACTTTTTACACAGAATTAAATTATAATACTTTAGGCACTTTATACTATATCAATTAAATGTATGATAATACTTTAGTTTCTAAAGGCACTTTTTACACAGAACTAAATTATAATACTTTAGGCACTTTATACCTATTAACGATCAAATTGTGTCATAAAATCCAATTGCCTGCCAATTCTAACCAATTGAAAGGCAAAGGAACATTTTAGTAGTTATTATTTTGCCAAATGTTACACAATTTTATCAGCATAATTTAAATTCATTAGGTACAAACTTTGTAATGTTTTCATACCCTGAGAAAAATTAGCCCCAAGTAGGGATGAGCCGATAAGGAAAATTGCCGATTACTGAGGCAGATTATTTATAAGCCAATTATCGTAACTAATCGGCCGATTAATCGGTACCCGCCGATTATTTTAAAAAGCGGTTTTATTGTTTACAATACACACTATGTACAATTAAAATCAGCTTCAATGTTGCATGTCAATAGTCAAAGTTTAGTTTTGGCAGATTATGATGTAAAGACAGGATATTGTAAGCTATGCAGAGCTAGTCTGCTGCGTTTTTCAGTGGAAATGTCCCCAGCTTCACTTCTCTTGAGACAAAAGACACAGGTTTTGCAACAAAATGTGAAAATCTATTCGCTTGTATTCAGTATTTTAGCATGTGGTTGGCAGCTGCAGAAAAAGTCTTATGGCCGATTATCAGGCAATAATCGGCCGATTACCGATTATTTAAAAAACGGCCGATTAATCGGCTTTGCCGATTATTTACCGATTAATCGGCTCATCCCTAGCCCCAAGTATGTGCAATATAGGACAACCCTATTTACACTCACACAATTCCTAGCGGACTCTGCCTAGTATTATTGCCGTGTCTACCGTGACTCTGCCTAGTATTATTGCCACGTCTACCATGTCTTCTTTGCGAATCATATCTCAATGGCAACAAATGGCGGCTACAGCTGACTGGGCGGGCAGGAAATCGAACAGTGTTTCCTTGCTCCAGTATCACTCCCCCATTGTCGTTAAGCAGAGCTTCCTCATAGGTTGGCGGACTTGTAGGAGTGTCATGATTTAAAGCTTCACTATATGTCGGAGGAGCACCACTTTGTGATGGAACCTCACAAGCATAATCATCTGCTTCAGGACATTGGTCTCTTCGAATTTGTACTGTGCGGTGAACAGCTCTACGCCAGGTCCTCCATAACCATATTACCATCAGAATTGAGGCGAAAAATACAATAAGTACCCAAAGTATATACAGAGCTTTGCTAGGTTTCTTTTCGGGGCAATTTAATTCGTCACTACCGTCCGAACAATCGTGCAATCCATCACAAACAGCTCCTTGGCTTATGCATTGTCGACTTGTACAGCAAAATTCGCCTGCAGAGCACAAGCCTTGCTCCACTAGCTTATAACTTAGTACAAACATCCCAGCTTCTTTGTTTTTAGAGGTTGCTTTAATTAGGAGCCTATTTGATTTCGATAGCCAGGTTAGTTTGCGAGGTTGGCTGCAAGCAGTTTTAATTTTTACAGAATTACCAGACCAACCATCATAGACTTCTACTTGTCCATTTGTGCATCCAGTCCTTGCAGTAGCGAAATTAAACTCGAGGAATTTTAATTTGACGTAGCCATGTCGAACTTCGATTTTCCAAACACATTCGGCAGCTCTGGGGTATGGTTTCGGGTACCCGTAGGAGTAGATGTAGCCAGCATCGTTTGTCAAGAGACCCCCGCAGGGTGCCATGCTTGTGTTCGTACCTTTAAAAGTTGCTGCAAAATTTGATTTGAATTGTTGAGACGTCTGGTGAAGCAAAGATAATTCACGTCCTTTTGAAAATATGTAAAACGACTTTAACTCCCCACATAAACGCTCATATCCTCGAGTGGTGCTCTTGACCTCGACAAAGGCAGTTTCTTTGACCATGACAAAGTCAGTGTGACACATGTCAGATTTTCCGACAGTAAAGTTGGTGAAGGTCACTTTAATCCACCCATATGGGACAGCAATCGTAAACAAACAACGATTAACACTGGTGAAATTTTGGTATAAAGGGGGTGATCTTATCACCGCTGAGCTCTCTCGGATAAATTTCCCACATATTGTCCGATAATCGGCTTTAAATTTATTGACCGTAGTAAGATTCGCCCGATGGTTCGTTGCAGATGAAAAATATTTAACTCTGAGTACGTTTTGAGAAGAGTAAACTCTGATGGGTCTACTATTTGCACAATATCGCCCGACGAAAGGCGATGTGGAGTTAAGACCGTCTCGAAACTCCACATAATCATCTTTACAAGAACAACACGCCGTTTTGATCTCGAAAACGCGAACGGTTAATTCGATTCGATAGCCCGTTGGTACTTGGATTTCCCAAATGCACGTAGTAGGCACCAAAAAATGGAGATTTTCTTCAGATAACAACGTCCCATTTTCTGCTGTATGTCTGTATACTTTGTCACAAGAAAGTAGACATTTTGATGAGTGCAAGCAAAACAGCAAGACGCACAATGTAAACAACACAGCTACGCTTTGTTTTGCATTATTCGAAGGGATACTTTCAAGAATCATCGCTGGATTTTTCAACCATCAATCTATATATCCATGTGTCACGTAAGCATATACTTTAGAACAAAAATGAAAGACTTACAATCTGGTGACATCAGGTTAAATTTTCGAAGAGTTTTCTCGATCGCAAATGAACCAATATATTTTCCTAATTATTTGTAACTGTTGATATTCAATCATGCCCAACTTTCACATCATTCAAAAGTTGCATACATTAGAACACAAAACCGTTGTTTGCACCTACCAATGAACAGTCTCAGATGATAAAATGTAGCTAAGACCAGAAGAATTAGAATATGCATATCAAAGTATTTAGCTGTTCAGTCAAAAGGTACACTTGGATTCAAATAATTAAGCTAATTGTTCTTTGAGCAATGTTCTGCATATTTTAATTCTTCAATGTATTCTCAAACGATTATTATTCTAAAGGTTCATCTGTTGTTGTCAGTGTTTTTTGTTTCTTTGCTTTCTTAGATTTCTTGTTTGCTCGTTCTATCACATGTGCCTCGTTTAGTTCCTGACTTCTTTCCTTCATGTGTTGATTCTGTTAAAAAAGGAATTAACTCAATGAGCACCAGGCAGGCCAGCAGGGCCATCGCTGGGGGGGGGGGGGGGGTGTTGGGGGTGTGACACTCCTGAAAACATCTTGTTGGCAAAGTGAAGGACTTTAGTCTGCAAATTGTTTTTGCAGTTGGCAAAACATGAATTGGATAGGAAGGAAAAAAAACTAAAATATTTGAGAAAATGAAAAATACAATGTCCAGAAAAAAATTTATGTTTAACTAAATAGGTTAATTAAAGACAATACTTTGCTGCTTGGTATTGATTCACTATTGAACTTACCAAAACAGAACTTCTTCTGCTGAGCAAGACAACATCATCTGAATTGATAACAGTTCGTTTTGCATGCCTACAAAATGTTTTAAAGTGTATAAAATATGTTTGAACTGCATTTGTGTCCATGACACTTGCAAGAATGTGCTTGTCTCTAATCAAAGCCAACATGAATTGCTTACTTTGCAAAAAGTTCCAAATCAGTCGCAAAAGAATCTAAGTTATACAAAAGTGAAAGTCATAAAATAAATTATGTGTGAATTTCACTTAAGTTTTAGTAATGATACAGGTGGCACTATCTGGTAGAATATAGAAAAATTGTCTTGGGATACCATGCCCCTGGCCTTGGATGGCCGGACAATTTATAGACTCCCTCTTGTTTGGGGCTGGCTGTGCCCCTGAGATGTAATTACAAATATGAGAACTGACCTATTTGTTTAAAAGTTGTCTCTGTCAAGGCAGCTATAAAGTGCTTGGAGTAACGTAAACTTGCCTCCTCCCCTATAAAAATAACGCACCGTTATAAGTAGGTCTCTCAGTTGTAACTAAAGATCCTGAACCAAATTCAGGTTCATTGCCCTGTTTGTCAGTGATGAATTTCTATTTTGTGTGTTAATATCAGTCAAAAATATGGGCAGGCAAATGAAAGTAGTAAGTTAGCACGTGGAAGGAGAACAGCCTGGGTACGAGATTAGTGACTACGGCTGAAGAAATGACACAAAATTCTCACCGATTTCTTCACATATTTTACCCACTGTGTAATGCAAGGCAGCTTTCAAGCGCTAAAATAAAAAACACATTAGAAAATTTACTTATCCTAATAAAAAATTTACAAAATCGCATGAATTAAACCTGTTTGTTCTCCAAATTTTCAAATTCTTCATCAAAATTGTCATCTTCACTGGCGGCCATTTTGAATTTCTAAATTTCCCGCCAAAAACTCACTAAATTATCATGCTAATTTATGGAATAATTAACAACTTCGCAGCAGCGGAGGAACTTAGCTGCGGCGAGGTGGTCAATCATCAAATGTTTTTTTTTAATTATTTTTTTAAAGTTATTGCAAAAGGAGATTATTGAGACATCGAGAAGTCAAGTTCCAACACAATTACATCGCTTCAACATTATTTTAATCTTAAATTTATTTTCTGGCCGAGACTAATTTATAGAAATTGTTCTAAGTCAATTTCCAATGCAGCACAAGGATTATTCAGTTCAAATTTGCTGAGGACTGTAGGATGCAGGACGCCCATCACACCAATCGACCTGCCGGAGCAGATCACTTCAGCACAGCGTCCTGGGAAGAACGCAGGATCTATAGAAAATAAATTAAAAATAAAATTATTTGCTTTCTTCAATTTACCATAATACTACGTCTACAATCACAATTTTTGAGAGAATTTAAGCTTTTGGCAATTCTCTGAGCAAACTAGGCTGCAAAACATTAGGTGGGCGAACCAGGAAACAATGTTTCACTGTAGGAAATCAAACAAAATATGTTTCTGGATTTGTCTGGATACATTTCTGCTTGTGTGTTTAATAATCGTTCCTCTTACCTTCAATTGCCTTAATGTAATAACCGGGATCATTTTCTGACTTATCTTTAGCCGGCTTAACTTCCAACAGTTGCATTATTCGGTCTAGGAGCCCATGGACTACCTACAAAAAATCATCAATATTATCATGATTATTGTGAATAAAAATGAAAAAGAAATTTCATAGGATTTCCAAAATAAAGTTACCTCGAAACCAGGAGTTTTGTTATAGTTCACTGCACAAATTCGTCGATGATTTCTGGCCCCAACATCTTTTTAAAACAAAAGACACCATCACTAAATACCATGGCAATCGATTAAACAACCTGAATTAATCCAGTGAATTATTCATACCCACCTTTTTTGTTATCTTGAAGAACAATATCAGAAACTTCAAAAAGTTTTAACGGTAGCGGCATTTTCCTGTTAGCACTGATTGTCTTTAAAACTCCAGGCAATAAAGTTGTTCTTACAACCTAAGAAAACAAACGCATCGGAATATCAGATGAAACTGAATAAAAAAAGAGACTTCAGATAGACAGATATAAAGATAAATAAAGAATATTTCTCCAACAGTATATAGAGCTTGGCTTAAACTCTGTCGTACTTGGAATTCCAGTGTCTTCGGATTATCTATTTCCACTGCTTGCGTAGACTCGAAGTTTCTGTTTAGTTTATCCGCGATATCGTCTCGCGAACACTAAAATGGGAATGCAAAGAATGAAAAGTCTTTACTTTTTACGTTGATAACAGTCGGTTGACCACCATCTATTTAACTGCCGATGATAGTATTTTTTTATGTACCACTTATAGAATGGCCATTAATGTTCGCTTAGTTTGCCAACAACTAAATTTCAAATTCAATTTTTAGAAGTTTATGCAGAAAGTTGGAAAAAACTAACCAATGCAAAGGTCAACGCTTCTGTATATCCAGCTTGAACAACTTCAGATTTCAATAAATCACATAACTTATTTAAAGGAAACTATACAAAAACAAAACAACAATTAGGCCTATTACTATTAAATATATGTAAAGGGAGTTCTTTCTGGTAAAGTACTACTTGTAAGACTTTGATCACACAAAGCACATACTTGATTAGCGATGGTCATTGACTTCGGAATTGTTTCTTCGATGTTATTGTAGCCATATGCAATAGCCACATCTTCCATTATGTCACACGCATGAATAACATGTGGAATTGGTTAAGGATTTATCATGAAACAATATTTTGAGCCTGTATATACAGCATTAATATATTGTAAGATGCATGGAAGCAACATATATGAGACGTGAAAGAACTTTACCAGGAACTACCAAGTTTAAAAGAAGGAGGGTAGAAGACCTGCAAGGATACACACCAATCAAACTAAGTAATAAAACACACCTGGTCCAATAGAACTTTTCAGGGCCCACTGAAAATCACTATATTTGTGAGTTGGGTACCCTGATGAAATATTGTCAAATAAAAATAAATAAATGAGGAGGATACTTGAATTCCAAACGGACGCAACAAGAAATAAGATAAGAAAGTTTGAACAGAGCAATGCCATATATTGTCTGGATCGATCGATATCAATAAAATAATAATTAACACGAGTCGAATAAATAATATAGGAAAAATAAACACTGAAAAGGATATCAGCTCTTGTTGGTGGTATTTCAACTTCAATAGATTTTCCGCCATCCTTTACTTCACTACTTAAACACATCCTTGTTAAGAGATCGGCTATTCTTTCGGCACTTTCACTGAAAGATGACAAAACAAAATCAACGATAACAACTTTAGTTGTCAAATAAATGGATCAGAACTTGTTCTCTACATTTCAACCTTTTCCACCATATAAATTAATAGGCTTTAAGTGTGCGAGGATAACATTCCTTTAACGATAACCTATACCTGTAGGTATTTATGGAAAAATAAAAACAACGTACTTTATTCCTACTTTTGTGTTTGTTTCTTTGACCGAAATTGTTTCATGTCTATAATTCAGTTTCTAAAAAGTATGAAATCAACAAGCAGTATTACTGTATTTACATCATGGTTATCCTGTAGTATTCAAAACCAGGCATTTGAAACAAGAAAACTTACCGGATATAAAACAACACTTCCATCCGGTTGTACAACCTCTGATTGTTCTACACTAAAAGTTTCAGAAAATTTATTTATTCTCTCTGCCTCTGGTGCTTATTAACTTATTTTGATGTATTTGAAACTTACATAAACTTCTGTTTGCAATACACACTGAATATTGTAACCAGAGTATCCAAAACAATTTCAGCCTATAAAGTGAAGAAAGAGAAAACAGAATAGAAGACATCACACAAAATATTTGCACATCTTGTTAATAACATATTTCTATACGTATATTCACCTTCCGTAGATCCGTGGCTGTGCTTTCAATAAAGATATTCTTAGTATTCAAAGTGATCTTTGAGTGGTTTCCTGGTGGGATAAAATGAGCCACATAAATTTCACCCTGCACAGTAAAACACTACCTCAACATCTATATGAACTCAAATTACTCCGGAAATATATGCGGCATGGCTTACCATTTATGATCGGAGGCATAGAAAGGACGATGCCATTACTGTCATATATAACAGGATATACAGGTTTATCTTTTATAATGTGTAAATAGTGTTTTAGGTTGTTATCACTCTGTAAGAAGAGAAAAGAAAAACAAGGATTTTAACGATAAAAAAAATTTGCATAGATAATGGTTATCATTCAATTTTTTATCATTAAAGATGCAGTGCAGTCTATTCGTATGTCATGTGTCAGCATACCTAAAGTCCCACATTTTCAGACTGGTAAATACAGTACCTTTCTGAAATCAACGTTGCAGACTCGTAGAAGTTGATTAGGAAGGTTCATCCAATTACTCTTTTCATAATTGGAGGAAAACAATGTCAATTGGACAATATAATCCCAATGACATTGTTTTTTTGTTGTACATAGTTTAATATTCAGGTGGTATACTTTTTACATACAAGATTTTTTAGTTATATTTAAAACATTCCATGATATGACCGCGAATTCTACGCAAAGACGAATGATAAAGCACCTGATACAGTTCCATAAGTTCAACTGCGGTGTATTCTTTGTCCTACAAAAATAAAATAAATGAAGTTTTAAAACAGTGTGTGTTTTGATTTGTTTTGTGTGACAACATGTGTTCTATGGATACAGAGAGCAATTTACATGTATGAAAACCTTCTCTCCATTCCCATAAATGTTCCTGTTCCAAAACAAAGAAGTACCAGTCCATAATATTTGCGTACTTCTAGTACGTATAAGTATGTGAATTATCGCACCCTGTTTTCTTGGCAACTGTTTAACTTTAGATATAAACAACAGTATACCTTATTTAAAGGTATAAACTTGATATCTTGTGGAGGCCTTGCATCATATAGAAATGGCCCTTTGATTGAGTCCAAGTCGTGAGTTCCTATTGCGACCAATGATCGCTTGCGACAGATATTCTGGTGAAGTTTATCTTGTAGTTCAATAAAGCTGTTGTAACCTTCCTATCAAGAAAAAGAACATGGACTAGTATTGATTAAATCATAGTTTACAGTAGTTATCTAGAGACCTTGTTGTTATTAGAAGTAGAAAAGTACTGTGCATAAATATTTACCTGCGTCAGTGTGACATCTCGTAGGACTGCAGTGACGCAATAAGGACGAACCTGGGCAGTCTGAAAAGAAACGTAGAAGAAAAGGGTACAAGTTCACTTGATTTTGACATATTTGATGGAAATTCCAACAGTACTAAGATTAACAAATCAGAATTGCACTTGTTGAATCCGTTCACCCAATTAAATTATACTTCTTCCATTAATTATACTTCTTCCACTTCTTCTTAACTTCAGGTCGCTAACGTAATTGACTCACGCTGTGTTCCTGAGCCGTTCTCCTGTTTGTATTTTCCTTGTTTATGTTCGTGTAAACGGCCGAAGTTAATAAATAAACTTTGAACCAAGCGAATCTAGCAATTTTGTAAGCACCTGTTTTGCTATGGTGAGTCTTTGCAAAGGACCATCAGGTTTTGACAGATGATATCTCGGAGCTTTGATTCTACAGAAATAATTTCAGCTACTTTTAAACATTCTATTCTACATTTTGTACATATAATTTTTATTTTTCAAGCACATTAAAATTATTATAAAATGCTTCAATAACACACTTCTGTAGAAAGACCAATAAGCTTCTTGATAATCCTTCAATGCATAGCAGATCATATCTAAAGGTAAAATTATGAGCAACTTTTATTTTAATGAAAATGATAAAATATTAAAAGGCAAACAATTAGCCTTTCTCACATAAAACTTCTATGGTAAATTACAGAACTTTACAACTTTGTAAAGTCACTTTTCTCATTGTTGTAATTGTCTACATCATTTTACAAGGGAAGACAGTACCTCAAAAATGGTGGATTTTGGCCAGTGTGAGAAAGGCATTTATGTTGGCTAAGTAAGGCTAATTTAGTACATCTAATAATTCTTTTTAGTATAATTACATAGGTGATTATTGAAAATTCTCCACGCTGATTGGTTGCCGTTGAGGTGATTATTACGCAATAATCACCTAAGCGATTTTCAAAATGGCGGCCAAAGCCTTTTTGTCAATTAAATGACGAAGAAATGTGTATTTTCTTATTTTTCCCAAATAATCACCTATGAAATTGTACTAAAACAATTATTCACCTCAGGCTCGGTGATTATCGTGAATAAAAACCTCGACTTCGTCTCGGTTTTTATTCACCGATAATCACCTCGCCTTCGGCAAATAATTGTTAAATATAATGCTACTTTCTTTTGTTTCCTTCCAAAACTGCTGCTCTGTCTTCTGACATGGCACACATTACCTACTGTAGGCCTACCTGTTTGCAGGGACATCAATTTTATAAATGACTTTATCTGAAGCAGTTTCGGCTTTATCTTGACCTTGTTCTTTAGTAATCATTACTTTTTCTGATGTCTACAATGATGAACACAACAAGTCAACAACTATCAATACAGAAAGGACTTTTCTCCTAAAACAGACAACTACATCATTATATACATATGATGTCTGGAATTGTAAAAGGAAATAGGCGCGCACACTGCACCTCTCAGAAGGAAAGACGTCATATTAGTCCAATTTATGAAATTAGTAAGGCAGTTAATAATGCCATCCCTCTGTCATCTTTTTAGTAACATGAATAATACAGTACTGTACCACTTCATCAAGTTCAATTCCAAAGTCAAAACATAGTTCATCAAATTCTTCATCAGCTACAAAGTAAACATAATTTGTGCAATGTGCCCAAATGCATCTGACTTTTACTGTCTAAACACCAAATGATTTTACTCATTATTAAAAGGAAAAGTAGAGTTTTGCATATTAATGGTTAATCTGTGGAGACATATCATCTGACCATTTAGGCATGTAATCCACATGGTGTAAACATAAGATCATGATCTACTGAGACAAACTAGCTGGAATAGTGAGATCAGTTGATTCAGTTCTTCTCATCAAGGGGAGCGCTGGCACTCAATGGGTTATGGTGTGTGGTATACTCATGGTAGAAATAGGGCGTAAAAATAAACCCTCACTCAGTGGTTCTGGTTTCATATCGCAAAAAAATTAGGGTCGGTAGGTCGGAAACAATTTTTTCAATAATTAGTGTGACAACAGACGCCATTTTGGCAGCAGCCCACAACCACCCGGAGAAAATAGGGTCGCATGGTCAATCGCGTTGAAAAAATAATAGGGTCAGCAGAAAAAAATAGGGTCAGTCAGGAACAGGAACCACAGGTATTTTTTTTATGCCTAGCCAATCAGAGCTACATCCGTAAACTAGGCGTTTGTAGGACATGAACTTTCAATAACATTTGTATTGAGCCTTCATTTTTCTCCCCCAGCCTGCCGCCCACCCAGACTGAAAAATAAAGGCCTGATCACAGATCAAGATCACATGAACAACTCGTTTAAAATTGTCGTCTAGACAGATAATCTGCCTCTAGTATAAATCAGGCCAATAAAACATGAAATCAACTAATTCACTAATTAGATTGATTATTTTAATGATTATACTTATTTTAATCACGGTTAATAGAGTTATAATCGATTGATTATGGTACATATTATAACACACGTGACTAGGATAATAATTAATATTTATTTATACTACCATCAGTACATCACAACAACAACTGTTTTATCCTCCGATCGCTTTAATACTCACTATATTCTTTGCCAAGAAGCTTGAATAATTGGTCTCGTTCGACTTGAACCGTTGGCATATTTCAAAGTATTATTTATCAATCAATAATTATCATAGAACACGAAAATATAACAAGTGATTTTAACCACCCGCTTCGCAACCGACTAACTATCGCCAAAAATGTCGCCTATGCATCGGCTGGTTTCTCCGCAAACGTGGAAGAATGAAAATATGATAAGAACAACAGCGGGAAATTCAAAATAATGATGTTTTAAAAGTATTTTATTGTTGGGAAATAAGTAAGAAAGGTAGAAGAAAAACGGGAGCAATTTGGAAAAGAAACATGCATGAGTCTAAGGGCATCAAATTTGCAGGGAGGGGTTGGGCAGGGGCCCGGAGGGGGTATCTGAATTTTCACTCTACCTCAAATTCAGTTTCTAGCTCAAATCCAATTTCCAGCTTTTTAAATTCAATTTCCAACTCAAATTCAATTTATTGCAACTTATACACCTGAACAGATTAAATATATATTTTTACAATGAATATATATAAAGCAATATAAAGATCAGAAACACTATTACACTATTAATACATGTAACAAAGTTAAAATGCACTAAATATATTAAGATTTTCCGAAGAAAATTTTCAGATTCTTTCGGCTTAGTCTGAAGGCCCAGGTCACCGCACTACACAACGATTTAAACGATATAATATTAAACTTGTATACGCGCACTGATTCGTCAAAACATTTATCGTTATCGTCCGACTGATTTTTAACATCCCTCAAACGATAATTTTATCGTTTTCGTTGTGGTGTGGACACCAACATGATTTTATTAATTGACCAATCATTTCGTGTTTACAAGTTATCATATCGTTATCGTTGTGTAGTGTGACTTGGGCTTTTAATTCAAGTATAAAGCCTATTTTATGGACTTATGGTATATACATATGTCGCATTACAGACATTACATACTAATTTTTTGTCAACAACATTTTTTAATTAAGCAGCTTATTCTTTCAATTTTCAAAACTATTGTAATACTGTTATAAAGTTAATTGTTTTTGTTTGTGGAAACACCACGTAAATTTATTACTGCAAAGCTTTCGATCCGTAAGCCCGGATCTTCATCAGTGCTAATAATATGATTAGCACTATGATTAGCACTGATGAAGATCCGGGCTTACGGATCGAAAGCTTTGCAGTAATAAATTTACGTGGTGTTTCCACAAACAAAAACAATTATATTTTATCGCCATGCAAACATTCAAAGAACTTGTTATAAAGTTGTTGCAATTATTTATAGCAAGCTCCTTCGGGCCCACTTGTGTCAGCTTTCTCAACTTTCACAGCTTCTGTGCGGGTTTTGACCGTCATCCACGATTTATTTTGCGTATTATTACACGAATTACACATAGGTATAATATACACTTCAGTCGAGTGGCCATAAATATGGACATGACCTCCACCGATAGCCAATTCACTACATCCGCTGATCCGGCATTTCTTAGGCCACTCTCGACCAGTCTCATGCATCCAGTACCGCTTCCAGGTTTTGGAGCCTTTCGGTGCACACTGATGAGTTCCCTCGATGTTTTGCACTTGGTTTTTTTCTGTTAGCAACATAGTTGGCATTTTGTTTCCTAGTTTGAAAATAAAATAGAATAGAATAGCTTCGTCTCACTTCGCGGAATATTGGGGAGGGGGGTGGATTTGGTTGCTGACATGTGGCTACCTTTAGTACCTGATAGGCCTAAAAATTCCAGTCTTGTAAACGTCTTTTTGCATAAACTTCGGATTTCATACATATACAGGTGAATGCGTAGCCTACCAAATAATGTTGTTATGGTTGAAAAATTATTGTATCAGTTATGGTTGAAAAAATGATTGTATATGTAGCTATGGTTGAAAAATTATTGTATTTTATTTAAGCCTGGTTCACATATGCCTGCGGCATGCCTGCGACTGTATCATTATGCCTCTACTTGCCGCCGAAATACCGGCAAAGTTGAACTCAACTCAACTTTCCCGGCCTACCGCCGATGTAACTGTGGCACTGGAGGCAATCGGCGAACAAATATTCACATAATTTACGTTTTAAGCTACCACCGGCATCGTCGCCGGTACTTCGCAGGCACGTCGCAGGCATATATGTGTGAACCAGGCTTTAGCTACCATTCAAAGGCCTTCAGAAAATTGGGGGGGGGGGCGGTTGCCCTGTGTCCTCAATATTGTTCGCCAATGGCTTCTTTGACAATACAGAAGATTATTCTTGCGATTTGAGTCAGTCAGCGCGCAGTCACGTGCTGTAACGCCCACTTTCACTTTTGTTTTCGTCAGTTTACCGAGAATATGTTTCCAATTACAAGAAGCACGGTTGACTATTTTTGAATACTAAAACTGTACAAAACAAATATGGTATCTCGACCGAATATGAACATTTGAATGTTTTCTAGCGTTCGAATATCCTTTAGCGATCATATCCCAGGGCCGTAGGAATTTCTTTTTGATCGGGGGGGGGGGGGCTGAAAGCGAGGGCCGAAGGCCCGGGGAAATTTTTAAATTTAGGGTCTCTCAAACGCCATTTCCTGGACTTTGGGGAAGATTTGACAGAATTTTGATGGTCAGAAAACAGCGTTTTAGTATGTCGAAATTTACAATTTGGTAGTACTAAATGGGTGAAGGTGTATTTAATTAACTATATATTGGATAAGTTGCAGGAAAGTATGGGTAATATCTTCATTCCTTGCAGTTTGTCATGGATAATGTAGGCGCTTAAAATTAATAAAGCTTAAAATTGATAAAGGTCTGCATGATTTGGAAAAAAGAATGATTATTAGCAAATTATTGGGGGGGGGGGCGGGCGGGGGCTGCAACCCCCCAGTCCCCTCGGTTGCTACGGCCCTGTATCCTAATGGAAATTGACATCATCAGGAATCTGATGCTGACTAAAACGTTGTCGGAATTAAGCTATAAACTGTATTAAAATGTTCATATTCCGATTGTTTTGTTTGTTGTTGAAATTTGCATATTCATTCCCACGATCATACTTTCGATATTGTTGAAAGCGAGCGCCGAAGGCCCGGGGAAATTTTTAAATTTAGGGTCTCTCAAACGCCATTTCCTGGACTTTGGGGAAGATTTGACAGAATTTTGATGGTCAGAAAACAGCTTTCTGAGTCTGGCTTTAGCTGTCGTTAGTTTCGCTGGTTATAAAAGACTTAAGTTTATTCATATCGGAACCAAATATTCACGATGTCACTTTTCGAGTTGACACTGGACGCCAAAACGGGACGAATTCGAGTACAGTTGATCGTTGATACGTCAAAAATTATGGATCGGACAAAATATGGGTTAGAATTAGTTAGTTGTGACTCGAATATCAAACAGTTTAAAGCAGAAATTGAACTTATTGTTTCAGGAAACCATATAACAGACGATCGACTGTGTAATATACAGTGTAACAATTGAAAAAGCATGCCATAACTAATGAATATATATGTACCTGTAAATAATACTACTAACTAGCTACGACAATGAAACATTCAACTCAGTTCACTGAAATGAAGGATTCGATCTCTCACAATACGATTTTGAAAGTTGCGCTACGCAAGGCCAAGGGTGAGTGTCTGACGCTGGTCTTGGAGTCTTGGACTCGTACTGCAGCTGAGCTATTGTGCCAGTTTTGTACAATATCCCGTTCATAATGTATCTACTCGCTCATTTATTGCTTTTCTACTTTCATTTGTCACCATGTTCTAGTTATGCGTACCGGCTATTGCTCAGATTCAGCGCAACTTTTCTGTACTCTTTATGAATATGATGATGCATCCTCCGTCTTTGACAAATGGTTTTATCCAAAACACCGATCGTTTTATGCTGTTTTTATTCAACGATATATACTGCAAACACAAAACAAACACACTATAGTACCTTCCCTTAAACTTACCTTTTATAATTGGAACGACAAAACAAGAATTTAGCGAAACTTGATGTTGTATTATTCTTGAGGTTTTCTCTATGTCCCCATACAAATTGCGGAAAACTGACGATAAAGGCTTTTGCTTGTGCTTTTATAGATTCTAGAGTGCGTCACAAAACATATATGTAGGGAACTTCCCTGGCGCACTAATTTAGAATGTATAATATATGTTTAATTTAGATCATCTTCCAAGAACTAGTTTTCTGCGAACTGAGTACTAAGGAATGTTACGCATGCGCATATGCATGCCATGACGCATGTCATGAAAGTGAAACTACAACAGACCACACATTGAATGGCGAGATTAATTTATTGTTGCTTTAATGAATATTCAATAAGCATAATTTTCGTCAGTCAAGATATATTCTCTATACAATTAATATATTTTATGTAGTCTTCTTAACGAAATCTCCTACTTCTTTCCTGGTTGAACTATGCATTTACCGCCCCATCCGCTAAATAAAATAAATATAATAATAATTAAAATTATTATTTAATAGACTCATTTCCCAAATCATATAGTGTATCAAGATATGATGTTCTGGAACTAGCCCAGCAAACTTCAAAGCTACAAAATGGAAGACCTTTATTAATTTGCTTGTGATAGGTTGAAACCGTGTACAATTCATTCACTGGTTGTACGTTTCATCACAGCTATCCCTATTAGACGATTACGAAACATCTGTTTAGTTTTCAGACCATCATATCTTGATATGACTATGCTGATGCCGACCCAAATTTGCTGGCGGCTAACAATATTAGGAATGATTAAACATGGTGATTCCTTGATTATGACACATATGCAGTCTATACTATTGAAATACTATTTAAAAAACGAGCGGGAGTGTTTTATTAGGTTTAAAGCCACGAGCGCGCAGCGCGAGTGGCTTTAGACCTAATAAAACACGACCCGCGAGTTTTTTAAATGACTTCAAAAACGTATGCATAATAAGTCAAATCTTTATATAAAAATCTTTATATAAAAATCTTTATATAAAAATCTTTATATAAAAACCTTTATATAGTTTGCATAACAATGGTCTTTTGTTAAAGTGTCTTTAGCTGGTATAAAGACGTATGCACATGACTAATTTCTTACTCAAGATTGGATAATTGCTTCATGAATTATTAATGAGTTTTTGAAGTTGGAGTAAATAACAATACATTTGAATACTGATCCTCCAATTATTTAGGTTACACAATGTCTCACACCAGTACTTGTCCCATTACCTATTTACACCAAAACAAATGTTTTTCTTTTGTCGACATCGCTTTTGTTGACATGCATGATAAACGATGCCCACAAACCAGATGATCTTGATGCGCGGAAAAGTACTGGCACTAGTTGTCAAATAGAAATCCATTTTGTGATTAAAACAACTGAATATCTCCCGTAATATACTTTATTTCGATTCTATATTTTTGTCAAAGCTATAGTTCTCATAACCAAACATAATTACAAAATTTCAACTAGTCTCATAAAGAATAACGAAAGATATAATTGACTGAATACATCAAAATGAATTTCTATTCGGACAACCCTTTCTGAGCGCTGATTGGCTAAAATACTAACACGAGATCACCTGGAAAAAATTAAAATTCGCTTCGCGTCAACAATTTTGCCAAGTTGCAAACGGGCTTAACATTGCACGATGGTTTTTGCAGACGGAAATAAGTCGAGTGGAAATTTAGAATACATTTATTAGACCTAACCAGGAACAGCTGCGAAAAATGCAACTACAGGTCCCTAGCAGGAATCGAACCTGCGGCCCTGCGATCAGGGACGTCGAAAAGCCATCAACATTGGGAGGGGGGGGGGGTCGTCATGTTTTGACCAACATTTCCTAAAATTTTGACCAAGTCGTAAAAATTTTTCCGGACTAACATACTGACATAGTCAAAAAAAATTTTTCTGGACAAACATAAGCAAATTCAAAATGTTTCGACCGAGATGAGCAAAACTTCCAATTTTTTCATCGCAAACGTGACAAAAGCTTTAAAATTGTTAAAATTGCGAAGCATTTCATAACTTTGGGCAACTTCGACCATCTTTTATCCCAAGCGTTTACAAAATTTTTCCCAGTTTTATCTTCAATTTTAAGCAAATATCAGTTCCATTTTGACCAACTTTGACCAACGTTTGAATTATGGGGGGGGGGGTGTTACACCCCACACACACACACACACACACCCTATAGCGACGTCCCTGCCTGCGATTCCGGAGCAGAGTTCTAACCAACTGAGCTACTGAGGCCAGTTGCCGAACCGCTCCAAAACCCTCCAACTATTCAATCGAGTGAGATCGGCAACAAAACATTGATTTTAACATTATAGCACACGTACCATGTTGCTCCAGGACAGCAGCCACTGATGGGTATACTATAGAAGAGTGTGTTGCATTTTTCTCCCGGGAAATTACACGCCGTCCAGCCTCTTTTGTTTCTCCACACATTGTACTAGAAAAAAATGGATAAAATCAGTCGGATTAGGAAATTTACCGGGAACAACGGATTTTTTGACGGTCACCTTTCGTTTTCATCTCATTTGATAATTGTTCTGAAGAAAATGCTCACGTGATTTCATGGCGTGAAAAACGAGAAAAAAATTACAAACTATGTTGAGGAGAAAATTTTTTGTATGAAATATGGTCACCGCGCAATTACACAGGAATATTTAGTTTTTGGATGGTGCACGACAAAAAAAACCCCAACTATTAGTGCCTCAACGTGTGTGATCCAAAACGATTTAATGAAAAGGATGCCCGTATGTACATATCTATATTCATACTTCGCACGAGGCAGCAATCATTGGAATTTCCCCCCAAATTTTTACCATGAAAATAGTATTGATCTTGGTTGAAAATAGCATGGAAATCCAGTGGATGTGATTGGAATCTCATTGTAGAAATTTTGTTTTTCGCTCCTTTTTGCATGCGCGAGGTGAAATTCGCTTGGTGAATTCCAGCTTAACCTGTTCTAACGCCATTTTGAAAATACAGTGTTGGGTATAGTATGAATAAATGATGCCATCTGATCCACTGAGTGGCTTACCACGGTAGACGACGGTCACTGAGTTAAGCACTGCATTAATTATTAACTATTTATTGCCCAAGAGCTCTCCAACTGCCAAAATATGTTCTGCAAGGGTTTGCCAAACGGATGAAATGATAATTAAAGTTGTCAGAACTTGTCACCATATATGCATGGTTATTTCTTCTATATATATATATATATATATATATATATATATATATACAGGGGCGGCGGAACAGGGGGGCTAGGGGGGCTAGGGGGGCTAAGGCCCCCCAGAAGTAAAAGTGGGGGGACTTAGCCCCCCAGAAAATTTTGTTTTTTCTGGAAAAATGTTGATAATTAAGGAAAAATGTAGGGTATTTTTTGAAAACTTAGGTATAAGGGGAAAAATTTGCAATATTTTGTTTAACAATTGTGTATGTCCGGAAAATTTTTTTGTTATAAGTCCGGAAAAAAATCTTTCATCCCTTTTCTTGTATATGTCCAGAAAAAATTTTGTACCCCTAAAATGGTACACTGACCGAAATGTTTTGGCGACGGGGGGGGGAAGGGGGAGGTCACGGAAAAAAAATTTAGCCCCCCAAAAATGAAATCTGTTCCGCCGCCCCTGTATATATATGCAGTTCTCATACATAAAATGGAACAGTGCGTATAAACTGGGCATATTTCGTGTAGGTTATTACAGCTGTTACCTCTTTGTCCAATTCGCTGTCGTAATCATCTTCGTCCAAATTCACGAGAGGTGACGAAGTGCAAACAGACAACAGTAGGACCAGCATAAAGCATGACAGGTAGAATGATTTCATTTTTGAATATAAGCTAGAAATCAGAAATTTTTAAGTTGCACTGAGAAGATAATTCACAATAGGATCATGCAAGTGTATTTTGCTAACACGAAATGGGAGGACAGGAAGAAAAATGGTGGGATTTGGGATTCCGAGAATTCGCAAGATGCGCGATGAGAAAAATTTGCGGATAACGCGTGCCCGATATAGTAAGAAATTTGAACACGGTTCGAAAATAGAATTGAAAAATCGTCATGAAAATATTTCGTGCGCACTTTAATAGGATAAGTCTCGCTTCCAATCCCCGCTTATTCAATAGCTCAATTGCAATGCCGGGATAGAAACTCGAAGATGCGAACTTTTCACTGCATGCAGTAAATAAATATGAGACATCTCTGAGGATCGATAGTTCTGAAATGGAATTGTGAACCCTTGTTCCAGATATTAAATAACTGTTACAACTTGTTCTCAGTGAGAAACAGCATGCACAAACCGCCTGGAGCGGCTGGCTTTTTTTTAAACACATGCATGACTTTGAAAATAAATACATCCATCTTACCTTTATTCAGTGGATAAAGATAACACCTTTTCTTTTCACGACACTTGACAATCAAAATACTTTGTGTGTGCGTTTTGTGCAAGGTTTATAAAGACGGCGGTCTTATCTGATATTATAATGCAACCACATTTTTTGATAAACTTTGCGTGGTCCTTCATTGTGGGACGTAGCGGCTTTGTTATCTTCTTTATCAGAACAGGTGGACATGAACGATTTCTAATTGATTTGGTTTGGTTTGGTAATTTGTGTAATGCTATGCTTGGCAAACACGTTTGTTGACTACTGACTCTTATAGACTCTGCATCAACTTTGAGCTGGTAGTCAAATTTCTCAAGTCTCATGCAAACTCTATTCTCGCTTCTCAACTCTTATCAAGTCTGATCGAGTCTGATTCACATCAATAGCATAATTTATTCAGTCATTAATAATTCATGAGTAAATTAGCCAACCATATTGCTTTATTTTGCTCACATGATAATACTGGATACCTGATGAAGTACATTGATCCAGTCCTAGGACTGGATCGAAATTAATTCAGTCCTAGCATTTCAAATCCTCCAATTCGGACAGGACTAGATTTCCTCAACTTCGCCTCGGATTTGATCAAATTGCACGGACTTGCAAATCTAGTCCAGTCCTCATAGTCGGATTTGAAATATTACTTCAAACCACGGAAAAAGAATTCATATCTGAGTACGCCTGCAAGACTTTATGATATATACGATATTCAGTTGAGGTACGAGAATATCGATTTAATCGTTAAACTTACATGTGTACTTAAATTGATTGCGCACAGTATACATTACGTATACAATGTGATTAATATTGATACTTCATTTGATATATGTTTGTGTTAATGTTTATATGAAAAACAGAATTATCCATAGATTATTTATTGCATATCGCATACACGAGTCCGCTTTGCGCATTCACAGGCCAGATGTTCTGTTCGACGCCCACAATAACATGATCCATGCATGCATTTGTGCACATTTACTGATGTTCAGGGCCTTGGCGATTGAGGGTGCGGGGGCGTAACTAGTTAAGTTTGCATTGATTTTTTCACTCTCATATAATACGCAAACAATTTATTTGGGCTTTTTCAGTGTTCTTGCAAACAATTTTTTTAAGTCCTTCTCGCATCCCCAACTTCATGCGTAATGCCATAAAAAATAATCATCCGTCTCTTATGTTTCGATACTTTTTTCCGCGAATTAAAGAAGCAGCGGTGAATTGTGACATGTCGTTTAATATTTTCCAAAACAAGAATTAATTAAAATGTACTCTTGAAAAAATATCAATGGCTTCAGCGTGACGCAGTGTTCACTATTAAATATAGGCCGGCTATTTAATTTGCATGAAATCATTCTTAGTTTAATATTTTAAAAATGAAAATACATATGGTATACAGAGTTAAAAAAATGAAATCGTAGACCGACTGACATTTTTCTCCTTATATATTTCACTTCCTCTTCACCCTATCCCGTCTATCCTCCCATTCAATGATGTTTACATAAATTAATAAATTTAGTGAAAACTATAGTGCAAGCGTTCAGTCGTTCTACGAACGTTTGACCAAGATTGCATTGTAGTCCTTGCATTTTTTTATTATATGACAATTAAATATATTAAGGGGAAAATATCAATATATTAACATTATTCCTTGTATATCATTCTGTTAAAAGTGGGGATGTTGCAAACAACTCCTTATATATACACCTATTAATTTTTTTCCCAAAAGAATACTAATAATATCCAAAATTTCTGCAGCGCAAAGTTTCATATAAGTATGATCAAATGCATCATATATATTGCGCTTAATTAACAAAATGTATCGGTTCACTATGCAGCACAGATGTTATATGTTTGTTTTTAAAATATCCATTAGCGGTAAAATATTGTTATTGTTGCATATTTTAAAGTGTTATTATAAGGTTCGTTGGTGGGGTGTAAATGTGTCACAGTCCAAATATTGGCCAATCAAGCACGTGATAGTATGTGATGTTATTTAATATTGCCACAAATTAATTAGTAATATTGGGTAATCGATGCTAATCAGTTGTTTTGTTGATATTGCGATTAAACATTACCAATGTGTGCGATTGAATATATTTATAGCCTGTTTTTTGTTTAAATATTTTTCACTTGTTATTGGCTTTCTCTGTGTTACAATCTTGGGCAAAACAGTTGAGAAACGTTATCAATTTTCAGCCCCCACACACTAAATTAATATTGCATGATACGCGACATTTTTGTTTTCAAAGACAGCGACATAGATATACATTTATTTTTCACCCTGCTCGGTTTCCTTTGTTCTTTTCGGGGAATATATTCAATATTCCCTCTAATAATCCCGGCCTCTAATAATCCCCTCTAATATTCACCTGCAAATGTCTTTGCAGCACAAAAAATGAGAAAAAACAACATCACGAAGGCAATATGGCATTAAGAATTATTTTTATTCTGACTCATTAACGCGACCTCGCAATATGAAAAAAATAAGTACGTTATTTTGAGGCACCTCGGAGATATGAGTTTATTCAACTCGGCGCTGCACGCCTCAGTGAACTAAATCACATAGTCTCCTCGTTGTCTCAAAATAACCTATACATATTTCTTAGTTCCATTCATGATAAGAATATATCGATTCCTTACTGGCTTAAGGCCTTAAGCTCACAGCGTAGCGCCTTAAGGTCACAGCTTAGCGTGAGTTGTGCGGTGTGAGGGTAGTTTGTGTCTTAAAATGGAACTAAGGATGTATCAAGTGACAAATGGGGGTGTAGCATGGGGGTATGGACTGACCCATTTAGTGGTGGAGGGGGAGTCTTGCCTACTATGTCCAAGGGGTAGGGAGGGTGCCCCCTAGTGTTATACAAGAGGTAAAAGATGATAATACCAGTATTACTATTTCAGGTTTACAATGTGAATTCTTTACTCTTGAAATGATGACCTGTTGTCCTAGTGTGGAAAGTTTGTATCGCGCGGCGGAGATGTTGGCCGCGCAATTTTGATTCTTTCTATTTATTCACTAGTAAATTTTCGAAATCTCTGGCACACAATTTCCAACTTTCCAGTCAGGCTGTTGTCTAATCCTTTACCACCCATCAATCAATAACTCAATATGTCCGAGAGATGACGACTTCGATTCCTCTCGTTAGCATGGCGCATCGTTAATGACAGCCTGCGGAGTGCGGACGGACGTTCGCCTGCTAGTACAAGATAGTACATTAAAATTAAAATTAAAGGGTAAGACATTATAGTTCAGGCACTTATCAAAGCTAGTTATATTTTATGTGAAAAGTTGTATTGTAAAATTTGTTAAAATGGTCGGTTGTAAAAAGTTAGCATTCCCATGGTTTAGCAAAAATGAAATACGGCTTTATAAAAGTTTTGAAATGAACAAAGAGTGAATTAGGAATTTAACCCAATAACCCAAACATAGTTCCAAACATGGTCACTCTTTTTTGGTTTTGTTTTTTTGGTCTGTCGATACAAGGTCAAGACTTTGTGTTAACTTTTAAATCACCGAAAAATCGAACAGACCATATGTCCAAATAGAAATTGTCAAAACATGAACGGTTTTCATGTTAAGAGTGAAATAGGAGGGAAACCGGAGTTGCCCGGAGAAAAACCCTCAGACGGATGCTCACACGAAATGTGCACAAACTCACTAAGTGATTTATCCTGTATAAATATTCGTTTATGATGAAATGAATATATGTAGAAGGTATTTTGGTTAGCAGCGAAACTAGCCATAGGAACAGGTCGCAAAGTCACATCCTACCATGAAATTTTTAGGAACTATTCTAAAAAACTCACGTGGAATTTGACACTGCAATATAGCGGGATTGCTCAGTCTAAAGGCCTCAGAAAGGAGGCGAGACCACCCATTTAGCTATTCAGCCTAATGGTGACTATGTAAGCTCCAATTTAAATACATGAAAAGAGAGATATCATGACTTAACGCTCGTCGTGGAGGACATGCAGTGTTTCAAAACCAGACACTGCAATATAGCGGGATTGCTCAGTCTAAAGGCCTCAGAAAGGAGGCGAGACCACCCATTTAGCTATTCAGCCTAATGGTGACTATGTAAGCTCCAATTTAAATACATGAAAAGAGAGATATCATGACTTAACGCTCGTCGTGGAGGACATGCAGTGTTTCAAAACCAGACACTGCAATATAGCGGGATTGCTCAGTCTAAAGGCCTCAGAAAGGAGGCGAGACCACCCATTTAGCTATTCAGCCTAATGGTGACTATGTAAGCTCCAATTTAAATACATGAAAAGAGAGATATCATGACTTAACGCTCGTCGTGGAGGACATGCAGTGTTTCAAAACCAGACACTGCAATATAGCGGGATTGCTCAGTCTAAAGGCCTCAGAAAGGAGGCGAGACCACCCATTTAGCTATTCAGCCTAATGGTGACTATGTAAGCTCCAATTTAAATACATGAAAAGAGAGATATCATGACTTAACGCTCGTCGTGGAGGACATGCAGTGTTTCAAAACCAGACACTGCAATATAGCGGGATTGCTCAGTCTAAAGGCCTCAGAAAGGAGGCGAGACCACCCATTTAGCTATTCAGCCTAATGGTGACTATGTAAGCTCCAATTTAAATACATGAAAAGAGAGATATCATGACTTAACGCTCGTCGTGGAGGACATGTAGTGTTTCAAAACCAGACACTGCAATATAGCGGGATCGCTCAGTCTAAAGGCCTCAGGAAGGAGGCGAGACCACCCATTTAGCTATTCAGCCTAATGGTGACTATACAAGCTCCAATTTAAGTACATGAAAAGAGAGATATCATGACTTAACGCTCGTCGTGGAGGACATGCAGTGTTTCAAAACCTAACTGGTATTTTCAAAAACTTTCGTCCTAATTTCATAATTGATAATTCATTTGAAATGTTATAAAAATCTCAACTGGTTGCTATGGCTAGCTTCACAGGGAGAGCAGGTACTACCATAAATCCTCTATTATAGAAAGTCTAATTTATTTTCAGATACATCCTTTCTGAAGTTGTGGGGTCTTAATTGGGGGGGGGGGGGGCTAAGAAATTTGAACAAAGGAGGGGCTTATTTTAGAGGGATGGGGCTAAATAGAGGATTTAGAGTATTACATTACCATGAATTTCCAAAAGTAATTAAGAAAACAAACATTAATATAATAAACTTTCCCTCTTGAACATTTTTTCGAATGAATGTCTTACTTTTGGAAATCTACATGGTATTCACCTTCTAAATATAACCATGATATTTACACCTTCTAAGTATCATAATTTCAATTTGTTTTTGCACCTGCATTGGTATTAATAACTTTTGCAGATGCAAACTGAGACAAAGCACAAAGGAATGCAACAATTATTTTAAATTTTGCGTTTCTTTCAACTTTGTCAATAATTCTGGTGGTCAAAAACTGGTTCACTATATTTACGCCTATAGTAGACTACATAAGAATAAGAAAAAATATAGTAAGAATAAACACACCTTAACAGCACGACGTCTTCAGGCCACAGGAGTGTACGCCTAGAGGAAAGGTGCACATGTGAACCTAACTTAAGGCTAGGGGCCCCCGCATGCAATACACACAAAAAAAAACACAACCACCATAGATGAATCCACCAACAGCTCCTGTGGCCACACGACTTCCAAAAAAAAGAACTAATTTTTTATTACTAATGACATTGTATGTGTAAATTGTACACAACAAAAAACTGTAATATACATAAACTACCTATAGCTGAATAACTGCAAACTCTTCAATATTTTTAAGAGTCTAAAATGCTTTGTTTGAAAGTATAAATTCTTGTTTTAACAAATGCACAGTTACTTGCTCTTCATATAACAATATCATCTGAATATGTATTTTTAAACTATGAGCAGAAAAGAAAAGCTGGACTTATGGATTGAATGCTTTGCCAAGTAGATAAACCTGGTTTCCCACAAGAACAAGTGAACAGTTATTCAACTTTAAATTTAAACATTAGCATGCACGCATTGGTTCTATACACACTTTATTGTATAAAGTGGTATATAGCGCACTGCATGTTAATGTCTGACCACCAGAATTCTAACATCAGGGCCACTCACGGGCCAGTTATTCAAAGCCTGATTAGTGCTATAACCCTGGGTTAAATTTTAACCAGCTGTTTTTGTTTATCTACTTCTGCATGATTATTTGTTTCGAAACAAAAACCTCGAAATAAAACCTCTATTGAACCAGAAAAGATTTCTGGAAAAACATATTCAACTTGAAATTTAATGTGTAGATTTGTGTCAACTCATTAGCCTAACCGGCTTTTGAACAACCGAGCCCTGGTTGTTCAAAAGCCAATTAGCTTAACCCTAGGTTAACATAAAATTCAAAGCAACTTCCTCAGTAACAGCTTGTTTATCAATTTGGAAATATTTCTTTAGAAATATTGTCTCAGCCTGTATTCAGTAGGAGTTTTCTTCTCTGAAGTTCTGAAATAAGCAAATGTGCATATAAATACACAAACTAAAACAACGTGTTAAATTTTAACTGAGTGTTAGCACTAATCGAGTTTTGATAATCAGAGATTTGTACATTGAGATCAGTGCAACCTAAGCCACTATCTAACACGTCATCTGCTTCGGATCTGTGCAATCTAAAAAGTCAGAAAAAAATTTCGCTGATATAAATTCAGTATACTTGCCACCTCCAAAGCAATGAATTCATTCCTGCAGTGCTAATTAACCAAGCACTCATCGTCAACTCCTTCAGATTCACCACGTAGTATATTGTCCTCCATTATTCAGATTCACCAATAGTATTAAGACAAACCATTAACATTTGTTCTTTGATTATCATAACATCACCAGTATACTTGTCCTTGATAGCATAAATTGCAGTCTCTCTTCTATTCTCCATAAGAATCGTCAACAGAGACGTTCGATCACTCCATGTTCCACTGTCTTCACTTGTCTGTTGGCCATTCATCTTCTCGACTTTTATTCATTTCTACTTTGTATACATTTTTTACGAACTATGAAATTTTAAATTTTTTAAATGCCAAAAACTCTGAAATGAGAATATTTTGGTACATGAAGCATTAGAAAACAAGGGGGGGGGGGAGGTGTTTTTGAGGTCCTGTACCATCATCGATATACCTCTGCTTAATATTTTCTCATTAGATGTCGATACTATATCTACGGCTTGCCTTTCCTACATCTTCTTGGAGACGTGTACCATTCCGTATCTTCTGATCTTTTCATTCCATGTAACTATCTCTTGATTGTGTGATAAAAGCAACATGAGAATATTTTGGTGTATGAAGAATTAGAAAACAAGGATGGTGTTTTCTAGTTGAAGTTTTGTGCCATCATCTATGTACCTCTGCTTAATATGTTCTCATTCGATGTCAATACCATGTACGGCTTTGCCTCTCCTACATCTTCTTGGAGACGTGTACCATTCCGTATCTTCTGATCCTTTCATTCCATGTTCCAGGGGAAAGGGCGTTTTCTGGTTGAAGTTTTGTGCCATCATCTATGTATACCTCTGCTTGATACTTTTTCATTAAATCTCAATACCATCTACGACTTTCCTCTCCTACATTTTCTTGGAAACGTGTACCATTCCATATGTTCTGATCTTTTCATTCCACGTTCCAGGGGAGAGGGTGTTTTGTGCCATCATCTATGTACCATCTATGCATCTCTGCTTAATATTTTTTCATTAGATGTCAATACCATCTACGACTTGCCTGTCCTACATCTTCGTGGTTTACCAAACAAAAATCTTCCCGTTTTGCGTCATTGGTCGAACTTTGAGAAGGCTCTGACTGCGATGTTGTTTCTTCAACGGTTGCGGGTTCCTTCGTTTGAGCTTCTTCCAATAAATAAAGTTTTTGCACTGGTGTTATTCTAATTCCAGACTTCGTCTTCAATGTAACTGTACGAATAAGATTATCGGATCCTTGTGGACTTTTTCTACCAGTCCAAGCGGCCAGTTTCCCTCTCTTAACGTTGTCTTCAGAGATCAACACGACATCACCTTCTTTAATGGGTGACTTCTCGGACCACCACTTTTGTCGAACAGCTAACTTTGGTAGATACTCCGCAAGCCAGCGTTCGGTCCAAAATCGATTTAACACGTTTTGACGGTATAGAAAGCGAGAGGTAGTTGTGCTTTATCAGTCATTTCCTTTGGGACGTCTAGTATTTCTTTTAAACTCCTTCCCAGTGCCAAATGTGCGGGGGTAATAATCTGACCATCATCTATGTTGTTGCCAACAGACGTGAGCGGTCTTGAATTAATAACTGCTTCAATATCGGTCAAGATCGTGTAAATTTCGGTGTAGGTAAGAAGGGCTTTGCCAAGGATCTTCCGCAGACGTTCCTAGCCACGATGTGGACTTCGTTCTGTAATGAATTTCCATTTCATTCCTTTTGTAGCCATCTTTCTTTGAAGGCGTGACGAGTAAATCTTCTTCCATACGTGAGACAAATTTTGTTTCAAACAACCAAGTTATATCTTTGTTTGCTTTCTTGAACGTTGTTTGATTATCAGACCACATGATATTGCACGATCCTCTTCGATTATACATTCTTCAAAATGTTTGTAGAAATTCATTAGTCGTCATGTGATTCGTCAGTTCAAGGTGGACCATTCCGGTTGTCGCACACGAAAATATGCAAACATAAGCTTTCTGATGCAACACGTTTGATTTAACTTTGCTTGGGATCTTTAAGATAAGATGTCCTGTGAAATCGATTCTAACGTGTGAAAAGGCTGGTGACATGTTGAAACGTGTGTTCAGCAGGTAACGGTGCCATTTGTTGTTCTGGACACATTTTCGACAAATTAGGGACTGATGGATAACTCTTTGAACGGTTCGACGACCATGAATTGTCCAGAATCGTTCTCGGAGTATAGCAAGGGTGTTTCTGGGCCAGCATGACACGCCCTTTCCTTATGGGTATAAGCGACCAATTTCTCCACTACCGGATGCTTCGCCGGGAGAATTATTTGGTGCTTGGTTTCTTCAGGCAAACTGCAACCGACCTCCGACGCGAATTAAATCAAGTTCCTCATCAAACACTGGACACAAACTAAGCAACGGACTCTTCGCAGGTAAAGCTTACTCGGTTTTCAGGCAGTACCAATCTTCTGGGTAAACCTCTTTTTGCATTTCTTTATACCAATACAACTTAGCTTCTTCGAGGTGTTCGGCAGTAATCTTCGCACTGTTGTCGTGCTTAGTCGCTGAGTTAAAGGATATCATCTTGAACAGACAGACGACTTTTAACACCAGTGCTGTAACTCTGACCATCTGCATGCTTCAATACACGACGGTAACAACTTTGAGAATGCAACGTTACACTTCTTATCTGCTTGGACTCTGGTAGATCATCACTTTCTTCACTAAGCACCTCAGTAGGCCACTTCTCCATGAATTCGCAAAGCCACTCAGGACCATGCCACCAAACGGAATTATTTGTTAAAGATTGTAATGATTGTCCACGAGTCAAAAGATCAGCTGGATTTGATTCTCCAGGACAGAACCTCCAATGTACTGGTGCTACGTTTTCTTGAATTGTTTGCAATCGGTTTACCACAAATGGCTTCCAACTGTAACTAAGTCGACGGATCCATCCTAAAGTCACCATGCTGTCCGACCAGCAAAAGTATTGCATAATCTTCGTTTTCAGCGAGTTTAAGACAAACTGGACTAATTTCGACATCAATTCTAATCTGGGAAGCATTACTCGTCTCGTAGGAGCCACTCTACTCTTTGCTATCAAAATGTGTACCACCACGTTTCCCATGCAGTCTTGAAGACGTAAATAACTAACAGCTCCATATGCCTTTGGGCTTGCATCACTGAATCCATATAGCTGGACATCTACCACGTTGTGTATTGCGGTAGAGAACAAACACGGACGTTTTCCAATTCTTTGAGCTCTAACTTCCATCTTCTTCACTGTTCTTTGATATCTTGCGTCAAGGGTGCGTCCCATGTAAAGCCACGTAACCACACTTCTTGATACAGAATCATTGCTCGAATGGTAAATGGATCAATAAATCTCAAAGGGTCAAAGAGCTTCGAAGATATACTTACGAGACTTCTTTTAGTTTTGGGATCGGAAAGTTCAAATAACTTATTTCCTTGATGAAATAAGAATACGTCTTCTTCGGTATCCCAGGAAAGACCCAAGGAATTTAGAGGTTCTGAATCGCTGTCAAGACAAACTATACGTTCAGGAACTCTTTGGTCGCTGGGAATACGGGACCGTAGTTGACTTGAGTTCGTTGACCACTTGACTAAGTCAAACCCACCGATCTTCATCAAATTGGCCAAGTCTTGGTAAAGGGTAAATGCACTTTCTTCGTTATTTGTTCCAGCTAAACAATCGTCAACGTACGTGTCTTCTTTAATAATCTTTGCGCATGCTTCTGGAAACTTGTCACCGTTTGCTTCTGCATCATGATGTATCGTAGCAATCGCCAAATAAGGGGTTCATATGTCTCCAAACGGTAGTCTCGTCATCTAGTAATTCTTTACAACTTTAGTTGGATCCATATTTCTTCACAGGAAACGGTGAACATTCTGATCCTTTAACGCCACTTTAACTTGCAAAAACATTTTCCACACGTCTGCCATCATAGTAACACGATATCTTTTCTAAATACAGGATGATACAGTAAATATTGTATTTTCTCTGATTGATCATCGTCGATTGTCGTTTCGATTCTTTATACATCACTAATTGTTCTCGATTCCTTTTCAATCTTGCTTCGACATTAACGAGTCGCTTCATCGCTATCTTTCGATTGTAAACTAACTTTGGACAATTCGTTTTCCTCGGCAGTTCTACTTCGTATCTTTCTCCATCGAAATTCACGCTTTCCTGGAACTGATGTACCACGTATTTTTCATCTTGAGACATTTCCTGATCATCCATTATGCAGAGCTAGAGATTCCAATTGCCAAAACCTTTTCAAACTAAGGCGGTGATCGTCTTCCAGGATCTTGGTTGTGGCGTGGTGTGTAAAGGCGCTACGAGATTCAGGACGCTCAACTCCAGTGGGTCCGGAAAGAAGCCAACCAAGTACCGAGTTCACAGCCATTGGACTCGTTGGACCTCCTCTCTTAATGCCACTCTTCATAGTTTGCGACCATTGGTCTGCACCAATTAGGATGTCGATCGTCGCTCCACTTCGTGAATCTGTGTCTGCCAATGCTAAGCCTTTCAAGTGTGGATATTGTTTCAAGTTTACGACTGCAGATTCTGGTGGTGAACAAACTGTAGGAACTGACCAGGCATCGAGGGTGTAATGTGATGCAATTAATATTAACTATTACTAATGACGGAACCATGTGTATATAAACTAAGGCGATTGATGTTAAACTCTCTTTCAAACCTTACTTCAGAGGGTAACGTTCGTTCTTTGGTTACGTGTTGACAATTGGAAATTGGCTCTTTTCACTCTAGCTGTCCTGGATTGTCCACCATGTTTTACCATTGCTGTAGGAAGTAACATCACTTGATTATCAATTGAAGTCGACAAATAACCATTTGCAATTCCGGTAAGGCTGCTGGTGATTTCGTCACTTGTGATATGTTTCTTTGCATCGTGATTTCCTGCTTGTGGGTCTTTAACCTTCGAGGGGGAGCTAACGGTGTAGTAGACCGTGGTGCTTTCTCTTGCATCCTTCTACAGATCATCTGGGGCGTTTACAATTATAATACCGTAATGATACGACGTCGTTGGCGAAAGACAGTTAAAACAAAGTCCTTTGTCTTTAACAATTTCTAATCTTTCATCATCCGACTTTCTTGTAAATAGGTAACAACTTGATATATGCTGCCTTTTGCCATAGTTAGCACATTGCAGTTCACCAGACAATTTGGAACTGTCGTCGTCTTTAGAATTTGAATTCAAGGCTGTAGCTGAGTAAGGCTGTTGGCTGTTTTCTTCTTCTCTTTCCCAATTTCTTCGCCAACATTTTCGGTTTAGTTATTGACTTCTCAGTTGCCTCTTCCGACAAAACATGGGATCTTAGGAAGACAAACAGATACTCCACAGTGACTTTGCGATCGTCTTCTTCGTTTTCAAGCATGGACAGTTAAAACTCCCATTTTCGACGAATCTCATCTGGAAATTTCGACTGGAGAATTGGAACCAAAATCCGTTGAGCTTCCGCGAGCTTTGGTTCATAGGATTCCAAAGTTCGGTATCGACTGACCATTACATCATACAAATTTCTTATTGAACGAGCTTCGACTTTATCTTTGTTCTCAATGTTTAGCAAGGATTCCACCAATTGTTCTATTAGATTCCACCAATTAAAATTTTTTTTGGAGCGTCTCAATAGCTTTAGGGTAGTTGTCGCCAGATACTTCGAAGTATTCGATTGCCCTTCTCGCCTTTAACACATACACTCGTAGATAATTAAGGCTATCACGATCGGTCACTGCCTCGTTTTCATGAATGCAGATTTTATTTTGATCCCACCAAGAGACCCATTCTAGAATATTTCCGGTGAACTAACTCAACGTAAACTTCGGAAGTCGTAACTGACTCGATACTGGATTGGAGTGGCTCGTAGTGGAAAATTGATTTTTTGTATCTTCTGCTTCTGATTGTAAGGAAATTTGTTGCTCTGCCAAACATCGTAATTTCCAAAATTTCTTGTTGAAATAACGCCCACTTTCGAACTTCGTCATTTATAGATTCTTCATTCGGGAGAATAGCTATCAGTTGTTGAACAATACACTGTATTCTTTCTCTAATGAACTCAAACGTTCCAGTGCTTTATCCAGCTGCCTTGTCATCGGTCTTTAACTTGTGCATTTCGTGCACGAGTACTCCATCTGGCGGCGAAAGTAATTAGTAAGCAAAATTTATGACGTCACTTCGTTCAGATAGCATCGGCTCTGGCAGCGAAAATAATTAGTATGCAACGTCACAATAGCTTCACGTAACCAAGTCGCGTTACCATTAGGTTGCTTTACATGGTTACGTTACCTGTCACAGAACTTGGTCATGTCACCATACGTCACAATAGCGTCCCGTTACCAAGTCACGTTACCATTAGGTTGCGTTACATGGTCATGTTACCTGTCACAGAATTTAGTGACGTTATCATATGTCACATTAGGTTACATTAGGGGAACAGATATTTGCATAAATAGGCATATCATACCTTTACGTATTTGAGGTGAGCATAATTTATTTGATTTTTATGTCAAGTAAACTGTAAAGCCTTGGTGGTCAAAATGCATTGGAGTTTGTCCCAAAATAATGGGATGGCAGAAAATAACCTTAGCCGTATCTTCGCTCGGAAAAGATAAATTTCCACAGGCATTTTGAAGATTTTTTCGCGTGATTAAAATACCTACTTGCGATAGCTCAGTTGGTAGAGCGAAGGACTGTAAGTTCCTTAGGTCGTTAGTTCGAACCCAGCTCGTAAGATTTAACAAGCAGGCGTTCTTTTTGGCGAGTGGGAAAACATCAGCGGGAGTCGTGGTAACGTGGACCTGAAAATTGGGTGCGTGGCTTTGCGAGCAAAAATTTCCACAAGAATTTAGATTTAAAACACATTTATTGTTGGATCGGAAAGCTAGATTAAGACATCAAGGTTAAAGGAGCTGTTTTGAGTAATAAATTTCCAAGCAGAAATAAAAATCGATACATATTTCAAACAGAACATAGCAGTTGCTAAGTTAACATGGTTTTCAATGTCGTTGTTATGGTCGATATTTGCATATTACAGAGTCATTAAAAGTGATTAACCTGCCCACCCCATGTGGATATATACAATGTTTTATTTCACAAGGCGAAATATAAGGGAACATATTTTCGTTATGGTTAGTATAGGTTGTGGGTTTTGTAAGATGTATCAAAATTTTGTCTTGTTGATATCGAGAATGTGTGCTGCTAAAGTCATTAACGATCTTTCAAGGATTACAAGCTAAAATTTAATCTCTGAAAGTTTATTGTGGATAGATTGGGATTATTTACTACGCGGGCGTAGACCTTAAAATGGGGCGCGTGGCTTTGCGGGCATAAATTTAGATTTAAAACGCATTTATTTCTTCAAAACGTTTACAAAGTTATGCTTCTAATATATATCATCACTTGTTTGAAACGTTTCACTATCGAAATACTGTATGATATATGCCATAAGATATTGCATGATATCCTAAGATACTGTATGGCATCCTAAGATGTTGTACGATATCCAAAGATACTGTATGATATCCTAAGATACAGCATGATATCATCGACTATAGTCTTAATGGTCATGACCATAATAGTAATGACTGACTATGGTCTTAATAGACTATAGTCTTAATAGACTATAGTCTTAATAGACATGACTACGTTCTTAATGGTTATGACTAAGTAACGACTATAATCTTAATAGTAATGACTATAGTCTCAATAGTCATGACTATAGTCTTAGTAGTCATGACAATGTTCTTAATGGTCATGACTATAGTCTTACAGTCATAACTATATTCTTAATAGTCATGACCATAGTCTTAATGGCCATGACTATAGTCTTAATAGTCATGACGATGTTCTTAATGGTCATGACTATAGTCTTAATAGTCATAACTATATTCTTAATGGTCATGACTATAGTCTTCATACTCATGACGGTAGTCTTTACAGTCATGACCATAGTCTTAATGGCCATGACTATAGTCTTAATAGTCATGACTATAGTCTAAATAGTCATGACTATAGTCTTAATTTTCATGACTATAGTTTCAATAGTCATGACTATAGTCTTAATAGTCATGACTATAGTCTAAATAGTCATGACTATAGTCTTAATGGTCATGACTATATAGTCTTAATAGTCTTACATGACTATTAAGACTATAGTCATGACCATTATGAACATAGTCATGGCTATTAAGATTGTAGTCAATGTATCTTAGGATATGATCCAGTATCTTAGGATATCATACAATATCTTAGGATGTCATACAGTATCTTAGGATATCATGCAATACCTTATCGCATCATACAGTATTTCGATAGTGAAACGTCTCAAACAAGTGACGATATATATTAGAAGCATAACTCTGTAAACGTTTTGAAGAAATAAATGCGTTTTAAATTTACAGTTATGCCCGAAAAGCCACTCGCCTCATTTTAAGGTCTACGCCCGCGTAATAAATAATCCCTATCTATCCATAATAAACTTAAGAGATTAGCTTGTAATCCTTGAAAGAACGTTAATGACTTTAGCAGCGCACATTTTCGATGTCAAGAAGACAAAATTTTGATATCTTACAAAACCCACAACCTATACTAACCATAACGAGAATATGTTCCCCCTTATATTTCGCCTGGTGAAATAAAACATTGTATATATATATATATATATATATATATATATATATATATATATATATATATATATATATATATATATATATATATATATATATATATATATATATATATATATATATATATAACTTGTTTTGTTATATTTATATCTTAAAATTAATGACTATGATACTATACTATTATTATTATTATTACTATTATTATTATTATTACTATTATTATTATACTATGATATGATACTATACTATACTATACTATCATACTATTAATGACTATGATACTTTTCTTAATTTTAAGATATAAATATATATATATATATATATATATATATATATATATATATATATATATATATATATATATATATATATATATATATATATATATATATATATATATATATATATATATATATATATACAAATGAGGTGGGCAGGTTAATCACTTTTAAGTGACTCTGTAATATGCAAATATATCGACCATAACAACGACATTGAAAACCATGTTAACTTAGCAATTTCTACGTTCTGTTTGAAATGTGTCGATTTTTATTTCTGCTTGGAAATTTATTACTCAAAACAGCTCCTATAACCTTGATGTCTTAATCTAGCTTTCCGATCCAACAATAAATGTGCTTTAAATCTAAATTCTTGTGGAAATTTTTGCCCGCAAAGACACGCACCCAATTTTCAGGTCCACGTTACCACGACTCCCGCTAATGTTTCCCCACCCGCCAAAAAGAACGCCTGCTTTTTAAATCTTGCGAACTGGGTTCGAACCAACAACCTAAGGAACTTACAGTCCTCCGCTCTACCAACTGAGCCATCGCAAGTGGGTATTCCAATCACGCGAAAAAATCTACAAAATACCTGTGGAAATTTATCTCTTCCGAGCGAAGATACGGCTAAGGTTATTTTCTGTTATCCCCTTATTTTGAGACAAGCCCCAATGCATTTCGACCACCAAGGCTTTACAGTTTACTTGACATAAATAAATTATGCTCACCCCACTATGAACACGTAAAGGTATAATATGCCTATCTATGCAAATCCCTGTTCCCCTAATGTAACCTAATGTGACATATAATAATGTCACTAAGTTCTGTGACAGGTAACATGACCATGTAACGCAACCTAATGGTAACGCGACTTGGTAACGCGACGCTATTGTGACGTATGGTGACATGACCAGTTCTGTGACAGGTAACGTAACCATGTAAAGCAATCTAATGGTAACCCGACTTGGTAACGTGAAGCTATTGTGACGTCGCATAACTAATTATTTCCGCTGCCAGAGCCAATGCTATCTGAACGAGGTGACGTCATAGATTTTGCTTACGAATTACTTTATACGCCGCCAGATGGAGTACTCATGCATGAAATACACAAGATAATGATCTATGGGAAATCACAAGGCGGCTGGATAAAAGCAATGGAACGTTTGAATTCATTAGAGAAAGAATATAGCGTAATCTTGAACCATGTTACAACAGACTGCTTGCTTTATAATCTTTTTCTCTATGTAATTGTTTTTAGGTTGAAGTGTGCTCCTAAAATTTGTAATCATTCATTCGTCCGTCCTTTATAGTAGAAACTACATTGCTCACAGTTCGATCCACGTGCAACCCAAAACATCCATCCTCCCAAGTGGATTTATATCTAAATTATGGAACAAGTGGCGAAGCTAGCAACTGTATATATGGTGCATTCTCAAGTCATGGTTCTGAAATAAACCAGCAGTGCTTTCAATTATTCTTTGGGAACCAGACAATGATATGTTCTGCTAAATTAATGGTAACAAGGATTGGTAACATCTTTGTAATGTTGGTATTATCCAGATTCAATGGTAACAAGATGACTTAATGATAATTCAATGAAGGAGCATGATAACATATTAATCATTGATCCAATATATGGAAATGGTACTTTAATTGTCGTTCACATAATCCGTTGTCATGTTGGTATCATCCAGATTCAATGGTAACATTGGATAACTTAATGATAATTCAATGAGGGAGCATGGTAACAAATTAATTATTGATCCAATATATGGATATGGTACTTAATTAATCGTCGTTCACATAGTCTGAACATTGTCATGTTGGTATCATCTGCATTCAATGGTAACAAGATAACTTAATGATAATTCAATGAGGGAGCATGGTAACATATTAATCATTATGTTTGTGGTGTTACTCTGAGTGTATATCCACACCGGGCGAGCTTGAAAAATATGCCCGGCCACGGTGAGGATCGAACCTACGACCTTTGGAATACTAGCCCAATGCTCTGGGAACCAATTTGGGAACCAGACAATGATTATGTTCTGATAAATTAATGGTAACAAGGATTGGTAACATCTTTGTAATGTTGGTATTATCCAGATTCAATGGTAACAAGATAACGTAATGATAATTCAATGAAGGAGCATGGTAACATATTAATCATTGATCCAATATATGGAAATGGTACTTTAATTGTCGTTCACATAATCCGTTGTCATGTTGACACCATCCCGATTCAATGGTAACATTGGATAACTTAATGGTAATTCAATGAGGGAGCATGGTAACATATTAATCATTGATCCAATATATGGAAATGGTACTTTAATTGTCGTTCACATAAATTCTGTTGTCATGTTGGTATCATCCAGATTCAGTGGTAACAAGATAACTTAATGATAATTCAATGAGGGAGCATGGTAACATATTAATCATTGATCCAATATATGGAAATGGTACTTTAATCGTCATTCCTACAGTCTGTTGTCATGTTGGTATCATCCACATTCAATAGTAACATCGGATAACTTAATGATAATTCAATGAGGGAGCATTGTAACATATTAATCATTGATCCAATATATGCATGGAAATGGTACTTTAATTGTCGTTCACATAGTCTGTTGTCATGTTGGTATTATCCGCATTCAGTGGTAACAATATAACTTAATGATAATTTAATTAATGAGGGAGCATGGTAACATATTAATCATTGATCCAATATATGGAAATGGTACTTTAATTGTCGTTCACATAGTCTGTTGTCATGTTGGTATCATCCGCATTCAATGGTAACATTAGATAACTTAATGATAATCAATGAGGGAGCATGATAACATATTAATCATTGATCCAATTTATGGAAATGGTACTTTAATTGTCGTTCACATAATCCGTTGTCATGTTGGTATCATCCAGATTCAATGGTAACATTGGATAACTTAATGATAATTCAATGAGGGAGCATGCATGGTAACAAATTAATTATTGATCCAATATATGGATATGGTACTTAATTAATCGTCGTTCACATAGTCTGAACATTGTCATGTTGGTATCATCTGCATTCAATGGTAACAAGATAACTTAATGATAATTCAATGAGGGAGCATGGTAACATATTAATCATTATGTTTGTGGTGTTACTCTGAGTGTATATCCACACCGGGCGAGCTTGAAAAATATGCCCGGCCACGGTGAGGATCGAACCTACGACCTTTGGAATACTAGCCCAATGCTCTGGGAACCAATTTGGGAACCAGACAATGATTATGTTCTGATAAATTAATGGTAACAAGGATTGGTAACATCTTTGTAATGTTGGTATTATCCAGATTCAATGGTAACAAGATAACGTAATGATAATTCAATGAAGGAGCATGGTAACATATTAATCATTGATCCAATATATGGAAATGGTACTTTAATTGTCGTTCACATAATCCGTTGTCATGTTGACACCATCCAGATTCAATGGTAACATTGGATAACTTAATGGTAATTCAATGAGGGAGCATGGTAACATATTAATCATTGATCCAATATATGGAAATGGTACTTTAATTGTCGTTCACATAAATTCTGTTGTCATGTTGGTATCATCCAGATTCAGTGGTAACAAGATAACTTAATGATAATTCAATGAGGGAGCATGGTAACATATTAATCATTGATCCAATATATGGAAATGGTACTTTAATCGTCATTCCTACAGTCTGTTGTCATGTTGGTATCATCCACATTCAATGGTAACATCGGATAACGTAATGATAATCAATGAGGGAGCATGATAACATATTAATCATTGATCCAATATATGGAAATGGTACTTTAATCGTCGTTCACATAGTCTGTTGTCATGTTGGTATCATCCGCATTCAATGGTAACAAGATAACTTAATGATAATTCAATGAGGGAGCATGGTAACATATTAATCATTGATCCAATATATGGAAATGGTACTTTAATCGTCATTCACATAGTCTGTTGTCATGTTGGTATCATCCAAATTCAATGGTAACATTAGATAACTTAATGATAATTCAATGAGGGAGCATGGTAACATATTAATCATTGATCCAATATATGGAAATGGTACTTTAATTGTCGTTCACATAGTCTGTTGTCATTTTGGTATTATCCGCATTGAATGGTAACAAGATAACTTAATGATAATTCAATGAGGGAGCATGGTAACATATTAATCATTGATCCAATATATGGAAATGGTACTGTACGTACTTTAATCGTCGTTCAACTAGTCTGTTGTCATGTTGGTATCATCTGCATTCAATGGTAACAACTGAAGATAACTTAATGATAATTCATTGAGGGAGCATGCATCAGGTAACATATTAATTTAATTAATCATTGATCGAATATATGGAAATGGTACTTTAATTGTCGTTCACATAGTCTGTTGTCGATGTTGGTATTATCTGCATTCAGTGGTAACAATGTAACTTAATGGTAATTCAATGAGGGAGCATGGTAACATATTAATTATTGATCCAATATATGGAAATGGTACTTTAATTGTCGTTCACATGGTCTGTTGTCATGTTGGTATCATCCACATTCAATGGTAAGAATATAACTTAATGATAATTCAATGAGGAAGCATGGTAACAAATTAATCATTGATCCAATATATGGAAATGGTACTTTAATCGTCATTCACATAGTCTGTTGTCATGTTGGTATCATCCAAATTCAATGGTAACATTGGATAACTTAATGATAATTCAATGAGGGAGCATGGTAACATATTAATCATTGATCCAATATATGGAAATGGTACTTTAATTGTCGTTCACATAGTCTGTTGTCATTTTGGTATTATCCGCATTCAATGGTAACAATATAACTTAATGATAATTCAATGAGGGAGCATGGTAACATATTAATCATTGATCCAATATATGGAAATGGTGCTTTAATTGTCGTTCACATAGTCTGTTGTCATGTTGGTATCATCCACATTCAATGGTAAGAAGATAACTTAATGATAATTCAATGAGGGAGCATGGTAACAAATTAATCATTGATCCAATATATGGAAATGGTACTTTAATTGTCGTTCACATTGTCTGTGATTGTCATGTTGGTATCATCCACATTCAGTGGTAACAAGATAACTTAATGATAATTCAATGAGGGAGCATGGTAACAAATTAATCATTGATCCAATATATGGAAATGGTACTTTAATTGTCGTTCACATTGTCTGTGATTGTCATGTTGGTATCATCCACATTCAGTGGTAACAAGATAACTTAATGATAATTCAATGAGGGAGCATGGTAACAAATTAATCATTGATCCAATATATGGAAATGGTACTTTAATTGTCGTTCACATTGTCTGTGATTGTCATGTTGGTATCATCCACATTCAGTGGTAACAAGATAACTTAATGATAATTCAATGAGGGAGCATGGTAACAAATTAATCATTGATCCAATATATGGAAATGGTACTTTAATTGTCGTTCACATTGTCTGTGATTGTCATGTTGGTATCATCCACATTCAGTGGTAACAAGATAACTTAATGATAATTCAATGAGGGAGCATGGTAACAAATTAATCATTGATCCAATATATGGAAATGGTACTTTAATTGTCGTTCACATTGTCTGTGATTGTCATGTTGGTATCATCCACATTCAGTGGTAACAAGATAACTTAATGATAATTCAATGAGGGAGCATGGTAACAAATTAATCATTGATCCAATATATGGAAATGGTACTTTAATTGTCGTTCACATTGTCTGTGATTGTCATGTTGGTATCATCCACATTCAGTGGTAACAAGATAACTTAATGATAATTCAATGAGGGAGCATGGTAACAAATTGTTAACAAATAATTATTGATCCAATATGTGGAAATGGTACTTTAATCATTATTCACATGGTCTGTTGTCATGTTGGTATTATCCGCATGCAATGGTAACAACTAAGATAACTTTATTAATGATAATTCAATGAGGAAGCATGGTAACATATTAATCATTGATCCAATATGTGAAAATGGTACTTTAATTGTCGTTCACATAGTCTGTTGTCATGTTGGTATCATCCACATTCAGTGGTAACAAGATAACTTAATGATAATTCAATGAGGGAGCATGGTAACAAATTAATTATTGATCCAATATATGGAAATGGTACTTTAATTGTCGTTCGCATAGTCTGTTGTCATGTTGGTATTATGCGCATTCAATGGTAACAAGATAACTTAATGATAATTCAATGAGGGAGCATGGTAACATATTAATCATTGATCCAATATGTGGAAATGGTACTTTAATCGTCGTTCACATAGTCTGTTGTCATGTTGGTATCATCCACATTCAGTGGTAACAAGATAACTTAAATTAATGATAATTGAATGAGGAAGCATGGTAACATATTAATTATTGGTCCAATATATGAAAATGGTACTTTAATCGTTGTTCACATAGTCTGTTGTCATGTTGGTATCATCCACATTCAGTGGTAACAAGATAACTTAACGATAATTCAATGATCCCTGGGAGCATGGTAACAAATTAATTATTGATCCAATATATGGAAATGGTACTTTAATTGTGGTTCACATAGTCTGTTGTCATGTTGGTGTTATCCGCATGCAATGGTAACAACTAAGATAACTTTATTAATGATAATTCAATGAGGGAGCATGGTAACATATTAATTATCATTGATCCAATATGTGGAAATGGTACTTTAATTGTTGTTCACATAGTCTGTTGTCATGTTGGTATCATCCACATTCAGTGGTATTACAAGATAACTTAATGATAATTCAATGAGGGAGCATGCAGTAACAAATTAATTATTGATCCAATATATGGAAATGGTACTTTAATTGTCGTTCGCATAGTCTGTTGTCATGTTGGTATTATGCGCATTCAATGGTAACAAGATAACTTAATGATAATTCAGTGAGGCCAGGAGCATGGTAACATAATAATCATTGATCTAATATGTGGAAATGGTACTTTAATCATTGTTCACATAGTCTGTTGTCATGTTGGTATCATCCACATTCAGTGGTAACAAGATAACTTGAATTAATGATAATTGAACGAGGAAGCATGGTAACATATTAATTATTGGTCCAATATATGAAAATGGTACTTTAATCGTTGTTCACATAGTCTGTTGTCATGTTGGTATCATCCGCATTCAAATATGTTGACAGGATAAGTTAATTAATGATAATTCAATGAGGGAGCATATGGTAACATGTTAATCATTGATCCAATATATATGGAAGTGGTACTTTAATTATGGTCGTTCACATAATCTGTTGTCATGCATGTTGGTATCATTCGCATTCAATGGTAACAAGTAACTTAATGATAATTCAATGAGGTAGCAATTGGTAACATATTAATCATTGATCCAAATATATGGAAATGGTAGGGTATGGAAATGGTCTGTTGTTATGTTGGTATTATCCAGATTCAATGGTAACAAGATAACTTAATCATAATTCAATGAGGGAGCATGGTAACATATTAATCATTGATCCATTATATATGGAACTAGCATTAGAGTTTGTGTTACTGTTCAACATGATGATAAACTAACAATCAACAATTGGTAATCAGATAATTTTGTGATGGTCATCATGGTGCAACATGCATGGTGCATTTGTGAGTGAATTTATTCTGGAGTGGTAACCAGAGAATTTTATCATGGTAGTCAAGAGACATTATCCAGGACACAGTATAACTGTAGAATACATGGTGGTTCTACCATGAGACATGCATGGTGCATTTGTAAGTCAATTGATTCTGAAATTTTGGTAACCAGATCATTTTATCATGGTAGTCAAGAAACTTTAATGGATTGACTCGATGGAAATAACAAGACAATTTACTATTCCAAGACATATTGATAACCATGCAAGTTCACCATGAACTGTTGGTATAAGCAGATAATTGAATGGTCGTTGAAATACAGATGACAGGTGTCCATTGGAACCAGATACATAATGGATATTGAAAAGACTTTATATGGTGGTCAAGAGACTTTACCATTATCCAGAACATTGTGGTATATAACTGCATGTAGAATACATGCACAATACATAGTTGTGAATTGATGACTAGCTGTTCAAAACCGGAATGGAAGGTAGCATTTAATTTGTGACGAATGAATGCTTGGATGCAAAGTAAATCTGTTTCAAGCTATCTTGTGTCCATATCGGCTGGAAGCAATCTGGGTATTTTCTAATGCTTCATATTAATTGATATTAAAATTAAACACATTTATATGTGAAAACTGAAAAGCTAATTGCCCGACACATATTTGGAAATGTGTTTCAAATCGAGAATTTTTTTGTATGAATACAAAGTAGAAAAGTCCGATCCTCAGGTCACACAAGTCTGCTGCCGAAGACCTGAAATCAATAACTTACCATCAGCAAAATACAAAAAAAAATCCAGAAAAAGTTCTATAACATTGTCTGGCCATCAAAATTTAAGACCAATAATGTATCCAAGGGACCATCAACAAATAGATTTCATCTTGTCAAGCATTGGGGGCAGTGTGTCATTGGTTAGTACTTTTCTGGGTGACATTATTGTAACATATATTGTCCACAATAGGGCTGGGTGGGGCTTAAGTAATTCTCAAATCAGTCTGGCAACGCAGGACGAAATCAGTGTTTGACGACAGTCCCAAATGAAGCAGATCCATATTTACCAACAGAGCTCAATGCACAACTGGAGTAATATGTTGGAATATATAATTTACATCTGCTGATGTGCAATCACAGGCATGCAGCCCAATCTTCCATGGTTGCCATCTTCCTAGTAAGTGTCACTTGCATGATTAATCGTCATTTGGAGAAATTTCAATATGAAGTGCTAATGTGCCGACGGATCAATGATTGTAAGTCGATTGTTTGCCTTTGTCATGTGTAATTATTCCTCTTTTGTTGGACTATTAATGTTTTCCTATATTTTTACTATAATATACATTAATTACTATAACTATACTATATATACTGACCCATGCAAGATTGGGCCGCCTGTGATGCAATAGGATTAATGAGAGCAAACTTTTTGTTATGACAATAAAAAAATCCTGAAAAATGTATTATGCAAAGTCCGATTTATTTCCAAGTGTCAAACTATTATTCCAGTTACATATAGAGCTCGTCGTATCCACAAAATTGCCGCCATATTCAACCGCCATGACTAATTGAAGATGTTGGGAAAAGTACTAAACAATTCTCATGCTATTTACAGACCATTAGCTGGACTAATGTTCATCTTTGAGGCATAGTTAATCTTGGTGAACATTATCATTTATGTAGTAGTCTGAATATTTCATGATGGATTTTAGGCTGGCAGCAAATAGCTTGAAAATTGCTTGTACTTTGTCATATCCTGATGTCAAAATCCATAACAGGCCATCACCATGGCAACATGATGACTTTACTACGATTTGTTACAAACACAGTATTGCATATCTGTGGAGTGCTTCCAAAACATTTGTTGCTGAGTTGCCAGATAATGAAAGCAGTGGGTGGGAGTCTTCGATATACAACACTTGTCTGCATAGGATTGTAGTATAATCACCATATTGTCTTCTTTTCTAATTTTTATACAATGGATAATATCAGCACTCAAATTAGATGGTTGAACTCAAAATGTGCAAGTTAGTACATTTTTTGCTTCTTTTGCAATATTAATTGCAAGGTTTATTTCCTATAGGTGAAATTTGCTTCAAATTATCCTTTCAAAAATTTACAGGATTCAAAAAGTTCCAAATCAAAATTCTCTTTCTGTCAAACTGCAAAAGTTTGTGTGTTCCTTTCCAATTTGAGCTCTGATATCCATAAATCCGAACGAATTTTGCTACCAGTTGCATAGGCATATAAGATGGTCAGGGGACAATGCAAGTGACACAACATTGCCCTTACTAACGACCTATGAATACTAGATTGCAATTGAAAAAGATTTTTATTTGTAGGGTAGAGTAACACCCTTCCCTACAAGGGTTGGGCCTTGGTGGTGGTGGGGGGACACCCCTGTCTATATCTTTTATGCCTATGCAAATTTCAATTGAATTCAAAGAATTTGTTGCAGCAACGAGTTTCTATAAAAGCTTTTAATTTTGCCGTTTTTGACAGCCGAAACAAAAAGCCAAAGCATTTTTCCTCGCTTGAAAGTCTGGGTTTAGGCCAAAAAAATGTTTGCTTGAGTCCAGAAAAAAATTCATTGAGACTGAAAGAATTTTTAGTAAAAAAGGCCAAACACTCTTTAGTTTGACAAAAAAAACTTTGAAAGTAACTCGTTCTTGCAAAACCCCGAAAAGCGCACGCGTTTTTGTGGCAATTCTTGTTGTTCACGCCATATGATTCCCATGGGTGTGACGAGTGACGCCAACTGGCTTTCGGAATCTATTGAGTGCTTCAAAAAAGTTGCAAAAAATTTACCAAACTCGTAAACAAGTGACGTCAGACAAGTTTTTCTCCGCTTTTTCACTCGAAATTCACTAAAAAATTTTCAAAACTTTTTGTTTTAACTTTTTTTTGAAGATAGCGAAGTAAACGAACAAATATTGCCACAAAAATGCCAATAGTAGGCTATTAAAGCTAGCAGTCATATATACTAGCAGTAGACCACAGACGCCGCGGCAGACGCCGCGACTTAAGACTTCAAATGGTTTCATGAAAGTTTTGAAGTCAAAATTGAACCGAAAACATGCAATGAAAACACATAAAAATGATTAAAAGCATACCTTTTTGTAGCCTTGGACGACAGTAACACTGGAACTGCTTCTAGTTGATGCAAATTGCTTCGTTCTAAATAAAAAAGACCCAAATTAACTCGAGATAATTCATAATTGTAACACTAATCCGCTAATTTCTTACTTGAACGGCGAAAAAATTCACAACTGAATTCGAAACAAAAATTGAGCAAAAAAACCTGAAAAAACCCCGATTGAACTCTTACCTCAGCTGGTTTAATCGATGTAGGCTTTCTTAATTCTACAAAAAAGGCAAAGAAAAAACATTTTAGCACGAAAAAGCGAACATTTTGACGCGCGCTTTTCACAAACAACAAAGTCAAAGTCAAGACTTTCCCAAAATTTTACCTTTGAACAACTTTTGAACTTCTTTTGAACCATTTTCCAAGCTTTCTGTACCTGAGAAAGAGCAATAGAAAAAATATTCAAGCAAAGTTGGTTGGGCGCCCGCACTTCGTTCAAAAATAGGGCAAAAGATTAAAAAGAAAAGCTAAGAAACGTAAATACATACCTTCCGTATTAAAGCAACAGTTCGTTACGAAATAATTTGATATCTACTTGCATTTTTTCTTCATTTTCAGTTTATTTTTTTGCAAGAACGCGGTAGAAATGACCCTTCGTGAACGACGCTTTCCAAGTTCTGCCAAAAGAACCACCTGCCACCAGCAGCGCTACTGACACAACTTTGGGCGGGAGATGCAATGTCGACTTCTGATTGGCTACTAGTGATGACGTTGGAATCGTGGCCTCACGTTCGGAGAGCTACGAAATTTTTAGTTTGGGTTTCGGAAGGGTTCGGATTTCCAGCGAGCTCCATATATGACTGGATTGGTCATCCTCCAGCCGCATGGCAGAATATGGCAGGCGTTTCCTGCAGGCTAAATTGCCCGCATCTGAGACCCACCCATATATATATAGTACATTAACATGAAGTAACCAAAGGTATGCGATAATCTGTGGGCTCATGTTATTGTCAAATTCAAATATGACTTTATCGAGGATTTTATATTAACGTTTGAATTTTTTTGTTTTTGGAGAGAGATTGTGCCTTCTTTATGATGTTTCAAAGCTGATTGGAAGACAAGGTATTGTAATGTACATATTGTAGTTATTTATACTGCTTTATTGGCTAGAATCGTGCGAATAATGGGTGATTCCAGGCTTCCAGCTTAAAATCCACCACCACACCTAGAAAGAGCATCTTAAAATGAGTAAAAGTGCAAAGTTTGGTTGCGAAATGTGGTAAAGGGAAGAAAATATAGCTCTGTGAAATACGCGCGGTAAAAATAACTTTCCGCTCAAAAATGGTCATTTTCAATTCCCGCGCGTATTATATGCAAATTTATACAAAATTTGCGAACTTCACAGAGTTATATTATCCTCATTTTACGACATTTCGCAACCAAACTTTCCAATTTCACTCATTTTGAAATGCTCTTTCTAGGTGTCGTGTTGAATTTCGTTCTTCTCGTCTAGATCAAAATTTCGTCCATAGCTGGAATGCCTGGAATCACCCATTGCTGGAAAAGGTTTTTGAAAATGGGTCAATTTTTTATTTATAAATTGTTATTTTCTTTATTGTTTTGATTAGTCCAGTTCACAGAATTTATTTTACTTTACCTGGAATGATGACACTCAGTTATTTGGCAGTTAAAAAGTGAAGCCTCATGTGAGCAGTGCGTTAGCCCTCCACGCCATATAGTATGCCAGTTTCAGTCTCTTTATACGCCGTTACCACACTGTCCATCACCACATAGTATGTCAGTTTCACTCCCTTAATTTATACGCCATGACCGCGCGTCTATCATGAACAGTGAACTGTAAATAACTGGTGATTCACAGTGAACGGTTATTTACGGTTCACTGATCACAAATCAGCTTGCGTTTGTGAACTGGCATTGGCATTGGCTTCACATTTCTCCCGCATGTTATTGTTCCAGATAAAAGACATGGAGTTCACTGGTATAGATTTGTTTATTTTTGTATGGGAAATTATGAGATAACCACCTGGTATTCGTCACCATACCCCCAGGAATACACATAGTAAGTACGACCCACAATTTATATATTAAAGCTAAAATAATCCTGAGCCTCCACACATCTTTATTTTAGACAAGTTTGCCAAACTTTACCTTTGTGAATTCTGCCTCAAGTCCATGAAGAGTACCATATTAAAGGTACAGTATGACCTTCTGCATTGACAACTAACTTTATTTATAGTGGATATAGCTTTATCAGTTCTGAACTGTTCTTCCTAGAGGTCCAGCAAAAATCATCTCTTAATTATTGATCCAATGTTAGCACAAGAGGAAACCTAAACTACACTAACTTTATTTATACACGACAGCTCTATCAGTTATAAACTGTTCTTCCTAGAGGTCCAGTAAGTGTCATCTCTTATTGATCCAGTGTTACTACAGGAGGAAATCTAAACGGAACTAACTTTATTCAAACTGCATAGCTCTATCAGTTCTTTTGGTGGTGAAATTTCATATGTTCTCATGTTTTGTATTTATCATTTCTTTTGTAAAGATTTACTGCCAAAACCTGTGTCTGTTGGCCAAATTATTCCTGGATCACAAAACTCTTTATTATGACGTCGAGCCGTTCCTATTCTATGTGTTGACATTAAACGACAGAAAAGGTTGTCATCATCTTGTTGGCTATCTTTCTAAGGTAAGAAAATATTAAAGTGACTATGCAAAAATGTTTTTATAATTGAATTGCAAAGTTCATTTAAAATCATAATGTAACTTCTTTTCTAAAACTTTGTTATGTTTTCTGTATGTCAAGATTTTCGACTTTGTTTGATATACAAATGTGAGTTGAATGACGTCATGCTGCATAATGAGTTTTTATAAAGAAAACGTTTCCTTGCCAAACATATTACCAGGGGGCGGAGGGAAGACTATCCTTTTCGGGGGGTGCAAGACAACTTTTTGCCGACAAAAGGGGGCGTGGCTAGCACGTTGTTAGGGCGTGGTCAAAACAAACCGTATTCATTTTTAAGTGATGTACCACGATGAAATCCGAGTAGTATGATAATTTATTTTTAAAATAGGCGAAATAGTTCCTAAAATACATGCTATAAATGTCAAAAAAGCACATCCAATCGTCATCAAACAACCGATTACAAACTAAACACGTCAGTTTCTCTCTCTACTGTCCATACGTTTAAATCATCTTCGTATTTCTCATTGTATATAAGACCGTTAGGTGTTATTTCTAAGACCTTTACTGGCTTTACAACATTATGAAATGAAGCGCAAACGCATCAACAGTCAACACGCACATGTGCTTCGAGTTTCCTATGGTATCATATTTCACAAAATTGCAAGAAAATATAATACTAATACAGTAAATAGCGTATTAGTGTAATAAGTTCTTGGCCAATTTGGTGAATGTTCGGAAAAGGGCCGAGCTTTCAGTCGACATATCCATCTTTTCGATCTCGCATTTTCTACAAATTTTCTACAAATTTTCTACAAACAATCTCTCTCCAATCAGGTACTGCCTATTGACTTGATTCAATTCATTTTGCTGACAACTGATTTATTGTGCCGACGGACACAGCATTGGGGGGGGGGGGTGCGGCACCCCCCGCACCGCCCTTAGCTACGCCCCTGCATATTACTTCATCTTATGTGATAATTCCACTGACATTGAAAGTTATATACTTTAAGAACATCAAAGTTATCATTTTATCTGCAAATTTGAGTTAATTTAATGACAATTCCTAATCATCTTCGTCTAAATTCGCGAGCGGTGATGAAAAGTGCAAACAGACAGTAGAGCCCCCCAGCTGTTGTTATATGTTATAACATGCATATTGATGGCATTGGTTTCAAAATTTGCTTTCAAATTAAACATCTTCAACAGTAATAAGTAAAATCATGGTCATACATCGACAATTTTTGGGTAAACCACATTTTAATGAACTTTAATCTTTAATACAGTACTTTATTGTGCATATATATCGTATTTAAACTAAATTAAAGCTTGTAATATTTTTACAAATTATTCATGTATCACTCGCAATGTAAAAACAAAACTGTCAATTATTATCATATAAGATTGCGCATTCAAATCATATTCTTCATTGCAGTTCACCATTGATTAATGTGCTTTGTATTTCTGTATTAAGTAAAGCTTATTCATACTCTAGTGGCAGTGCAGTTCACCATTGATTAACGTATATGTGCTTCGTACTTCTATAATCTATATACTATATACTATTCTATATATATTTCTATAATCTATATACTAAGCAAAGCGCATCCAAATTCCTGTGCTTCATATTTCTATACTAAGTAATTTAAAGCTTATACTAAAAGCTTAAACGTTATCCCAATGTCTACTTTCCGTTTCATATGAGCAAGCAAAAATCTCACAAGTTGTTCCAGACTTGCAACTGATTTACAAAATGTGAGATGCTTTCCTTTGTACGTGTTCTTCATATTATGTGCGATCTTTTCGGACATTCAACTCAACACATTGATTCTCAACACAGCACTGTTTGGAATGATAACATGTCTTCTTCTCGCAAATTTGTGCACGTGTGTGAGCTCCTGCCTCTAGTTTGCGACACTCACCGATGCATGTGTGCGCGCGACTCGCGCAAATGGGATTGGACAGGTTCGGAGGGAGGTTACGATCAGGGCAGGACCAAAATGTGTTCCTACATTCTTCACAGCAATCGTATGTGGGCTTGTGCATAAGAGGGCCATGGCCCAAATTCAATATTCCGACGGTAAAGCATGACTCAACAGGAAGCCAATCTGTATTGAGAGAAAAAACAAAAATGAAAACAGTTGTTGCGAAAAAAGCTCCGAATAAAAGTTTTTGAAACTCAATATTTGAAAAAAACAAATTCATTATCAGACTGAGCCATAATCGTACGCCTTTGGCACGTTCAATATTTGTCATTTCCTTAATTTTTTGAAATGAACGTAAAACAGTCAAGACTGTTGATAAAACCGGGATTCAATACTTGACTTGAAGCCAAATGGCAAATAATGAAAAAAAAAACCCCCTTTTCTTGGTTTTTGCACATGAATTTGGTCCCATTCAAGCAAGCTTCAATTTGTCTGTCACAGCGGATTTGGACTCCCCGCGGATATGGGCCCCCCGGTCCATATCAGCTAGCGGATTCGGACCCCTACGGTACATATCCGCCAGCTGATATGTACCCCCTTCCGCGGAATTGGACCCCCTAAAATTCACAAAAAGAAGAAGTTTTGAAACGATTTGCAGTTGAATGTGCATGGAAATTTAGGCGTCAGCTTAATTTAAATTATGATAACTAATGGCATGACTCAACTATCTTGGAATTTGCTTAATGACGAAAACAAGTATTGAGATGCTAATTTTATAAAAGTTTAGGGTTGAATGGAATGCATCACTTTGTTATGGGTATGTTAAGCCAAAAATAATTTGAAATATATTTTCATTTTCCGTTTTTATTTGAGAAGTTAAGAGTCAGAGCAGATAGCAATTCCAAGGAGTAAAATACTTGTGAAGGCTTCATGCGCTTTCGCCAGTTCTCACAAGCAGAAAAATTATAAATCATAAACTTTGACGGAATTCTCTAATCTAAAAATCTAAGATTTGATGATCTAAAAATCTTCGTACGGTTTTTAAAATAAATCAGATGAGATTTATGACGATTTAAAACGCTTTCAGTACAATATTCAAAATACGATACGTTGCAATGACAAAATACGCGAGGGGTCCAAATTCGCGAGGGGAGTCCAAATCCGCTAGCGAATAAAGACCCCCATAGGTCCATATTCGCTAGCGGATATGGACTCCCCGGTCCATATTCGCTAGCGGATTTGGACCGGGGGTCCATTTTGAGGGGGTCCAAATCTGCTGGGACACCTGCATACAAAAATTTATCCAATGTTCTTATTGAATATTTTGGTAAGCCATAGCAAAGACTCGAGATAGGAGGTTTTATTAGTATAGGTAATCACACGGGAAGGAGTGCAATTGATGATTAACACTACGAATGATTTTTGAAAAATGTGACAAAAGTGCACGAGCCGCCGGAGCGAGTGCAATTTGGCACATTTTTCAAATATCACGAGTAGTGTTAATCATTAATTGCACCACTTGCCCGTGTGATTATTTATTTATTATATGCATGACAAAATCGCTTTCTTGGAAATTCAACTGCATTTTGTCAAGAGTTCTTAATTCTTTTGTAAGCAATTTGGCATAAACAATCTTGGGAAATGATTATATACTCATAAAAGCACATAACTTAAACTAGAACACATGATTCAAATTCAAACAACATATTTTAGAGTAAGAAAATCTTTATAAATTGTATTACAGACTTACATAGTCACGTTTCGCTGCATCCCGCCGAGATTATTTCTTAAAACTGTTTCCAGGTATTTTCTACAGGCTCTTTTTGCCATATATACTTTTAAACTCATTCTTGTGCCAAAATTTAGTTAAATATCGATAAATTTCGCCGCCATATTGGATTTACCGGTAACCATGTGTAACCTAATTTTTGGGCAGATCTCACTTCGCAAAACGCAATGTTATAAGTGCGTGTTTTTCGTTGTTTAAATTTTATCAACAATCTGCAAATACTTGCTTACCGCCAACCCTCTCTTTTCCCGAACGCCTTCACTCGCCAGAATCTGTTTCACAGATTTCTTCCATGCTTCGAGCTTCGGATTTCGTGGACACCTCTGTGGCCTTTTCGGAAGCCAGCCTTCGCTGAGAAGTACCAACTGTAAAATCACCAATGCCAACAGTATTCCCTTCATGATTTCTCTAGTATATATACAAACGTGTAAACCAGTGCGTACATGGATTTATTTAGCCTGATAATATAAAATAAATTTATATCTATCATAACTCACATATTTACCTGCAAAGCGTTCCTTGAAAAAATGTTGTGCTTGTACCTCCAACGACTTCAGCAGAATTCTAAATTTCAACGCAGGCGCTCATTTTTATAACCTCGGCCGCGTAGTAGATCTACAGGCTCTGGGAACGAAGATGACCTCATGTATATATCAAACGCAGAACGTCGCTGAGTACGACTGCGCCATTGTGAATCGGTTTTAAATTAACATTGCATGCATGTCAGGATTTTCAGGTATAATTTTTAAAACGACAAACATCCACAAAATATATTGAGACTTTTGGAATCGACACTCCGCTTCCCCTATTTCAATGTTGAAAGTACTATTTAAAATATGAGCAGCAGTATTTTATCAGATCATATGACATATAAAGATAGGAAGCCGAGTATCTTTATAGGTCTGATAAAACATGCACTGCGAATGTTTTAAATTGCTTCAAAAAACGATCGATCTAGTAAGTTCATTGGCGAAGTAAATTTCAAATAATATGTCGTGTAGCTATAAATCGAGAAAATTAAAGTTCAAGTTTATGTAAATCAAGGGAAATCTCTATCTCATACAAAGATACGACACGCTTACGATTTTTCTTTGTGTTCTCCTCATGAATTATTAACGAGTTTTTGAAGGCAATTTTCTTTCTTAGAAGAAATATATGTGACACAATGATAAACTTTATTAATTCACTTTTGTCCTGTAAAATTAAGGTCTTTAATAAACAATCCATCTATCCATATTTGAATTACAATGCATGGCACAGCATAAAACAACTTCGAAATGGCCGGAAGGAGGTTTGTCTCAAATATTTTGATAGCAATTGAAGAACTTTAAAGAAGAAAGCAACTTGTTTATATATATTTATTTAATATTGCTTAATAGCCAAATAAAGCATTTATCAGCGAGTTATATATCAGATATGCATCGTTCGAGCTATATGAAGTTGGCTAACATGATACAGTACCAAGACAAGTTTATAGGTTTAGTAAAGTCATGAATCGCCATTTTGCATATATCGTATACGGTACAGCATTGTAGTACCTTTTGGACCTATTCCTTGGTCGTAGTGTAGACAGCAAATGTGAAAATGAGTATATTGTGAACGAGTTTTGTTAAATTCAACAACAAACTGTTCCTATATACCCAAAATTTGTAAATAATATTCAAAAAGGCATTAATAATTCATGAACCACAATTATCCAATCTTGAGTAAGAAATTAGTCACGTGCATATATACGTCTTTATACCAGCTAAAGAACACTTTAACAAAAGACCATTGTTATGCAAACTATATAAAGATTTTTATATAAAGATTTTTATATAAAGATTTGACTTATTATGCATACGTTTTTGAAGCTATTTAAAAAACTCACAGGTCGTGTTTTATTAGGTCTAAAGCAGGGCGCTATAAAACACGGGCGGGGAAACGCGCTAATAAATGACCGTGCTACGTGTGATGTCATTAGGATTGGCGCGAGCGCGCTTTCTCTAAAAAAATCAGAAAATCGCGTACAAGATGGCAACAAAAAAATGTAAACAAGCAAACGAGAAAACAAAGGATTTAAATGCTAAGTAATTATGTTTCGTTCATTAAAATTTGAAATATTATTTAATAAGTTATATCACGTGTAATAGCTTGTGTTGTTTGTTACTGAACACTCGGTGAATGAAAATATCAGGGCAAAAATTTTACTCGAGCGATGAAAATATTCGCAAAATTCAAAGCGCGGACGTGTTTAAAATAGTGTTTTCTCCTCGTTGAGATAGGTTGAGATAAATTTGAACACACCAAACTATAGACATTTAACTTGGCTTTATGTCTCAAGTAAAATTGAACGGTGCTTTTTTGTGCTTTTTTCAGAAAAAGGAGATATCTTGCAGCCTTTATAGTTTTCCGTATACTCCACACGACAATAGAGACAACTCATTTATGCAGATAATACGATATTTAAACAACACAAATTTTCAATTATTAATTAAACGAAATCACTTTCTGCCTCAAATACATACTATAAATGTTTATTGAAGTATCTAGTATCAGCTTATATTGCTAAAATTGGTATCTATTTCACTTGCAAAATGAACAAAGCGATTGTTGAGGAAAAGACATGCATTTTGAACTCGATTTTGACGACATTTTTTCTTTCTTGTCAAAGCGCGGACGTGTTTAAAATAGTGATCTCTCCTCGTTGAGATAGGTTGAGATAAAATTGAACACACCAAACTATAGACATTTAACTTGGCTTTATGTCTCAAGTAAAATTGAACGGTGCTTTTTTGTGCTTTTTTCATAAAACGGAGATATCTTGCAGCCTTTATAGTTTTCCGTATACGGACCACACGACAATATAGATTCGCGAGTACTATATTTATGCACATAAGACGATATTTAAACAACACAAATTTTCATTTATCATTTGAACGAAATCACTTCCTGCTTCAAATACATACTATAAACGTTAAGTGAAGGATCTAGTATCAGCTTGTATAGTTAAAATTTATATTTATTTCACATGCAAAATGAACAAAGCGATTGTTGAGGAAAAGACATGCATTTTGAACTCGATTTTGACGACATTTTTTTCTTTTTTGTCAAAGCGCGGACGTGTTTAAAATAGTGATTTCTCCTCGTTGAGATAGGTTGAGATAAAATTGAACACACCAAACTATAGACATTTAACTTGGCTTTATGTCTCACGTAAAATTGAACGGTGCTTTTTTGTGCTTTTTTCATAAAATGGAGATATTTTGAAGCCTTTATAGCTTTCCGCAACACTGTCACTGCAATGTCAACGACTACAATCGTACGAAAAAAGATTCACGCTGAATATTTTTGGAGTGTCGGCGGCAGTTATACTCCAATAATAGAAATCAAATCAATTAGTAAAACACTTTATAATGAACTTTCAGTGGATTTCCAAGCAGGCCGGCTGATTAACACAAAAAACGGTTATATATTTAAGTTTTCAAATTGTCGAACAAAATGAAATTGTAGTTGGTTTTTTTTTCAAATTCTACCTGTTTTAAATGCATGCACTGTCAATTTTGGGCTATATATGTTTATTGAAAAAGAGTGGCCAAGCAATGTCAGAATATTCTTACTGTGAAAATGTTTGTCCTACCTTCGCATTATGAAGTAAAATATCCCATTTCATACCAAAATTTTCGTATTTGGAATATGCCCACATTCGATCAGCTCGATTCCTTTTCAAATTTTTATTTCGCTCATGATGAATCTTTAAAGCACTTTTTCCTTCATCAGATATACAGAAAATGAATTCAACAATGTCTTCAAACAATCAAGTTGTTTAGGAATGTGCAGAAAACATTTTTTACTTTAGTTTTTTCAGCTCTTTTTGCATAAACATTCCAATTCCATTTTTATTGACATATAAATTAATGTATACGGGGGGTACGCGCATCACACAAAGATCAGGGGCGCTATCTCCGTTTCACCGCCCGTGTTTTATAGCGCCCTGTTATCGATTTCTCGCTCTGCGCCGTCATTGTTCGGTCGATTTCGCTGTGTTTACACCTCGAGGTTTCAAAAGATTCGGAAAAGATTTATCGAAAAAAAATTGTAAATTGGTGAATTTTTGCACTATACATGGAAAGAAAGCTTCGTTTTTGGGTGGACACGAGCTTCTGTGTGTTCACTGTGTGTCAAAACAGCCTTTAATCTTGATTTCGGAAGAATTACCGTGTGATGAACTTGAATGTCGTGAGGATCATGTTTATAGTTTTTAATACAGATAGTTCGAAGAATAGTCCTTTGTCCAGCTCTGGTTAACGGAATAAAAATTGATGAAATGTTCGCTGATTGCGGTTGTCCTCCACTGGTACAAATTCACTCTAGTTGTGTTTTTAAGGTGAGATGATTTTTATATAAAAATAGAAATATAAAAATGCTCCTATGTTGTATAAATACAGCAGTATTAAACGTATTTTTATTTCATATCATGTAGTTCTTCGACCCTAATGATCTACGGGAAGGAAGTATAAACAAAGAATATAGCAATGTTATGTTGTGGGAGTTTGACATTTCAACATCACCAACATCCCAAGCAATCCCACTATGTGACCCAGATAGTCAAGATGATGAGCTGGATAGTGTACTTCCACCAATAGAATTACATCAGCTAACTGATTGTATAACTGTTTTAATTTACCAATAAACCCTGTTTGCCCTGACAGACATTCATACACACTGAATGATGGAAGAAGCGCCCAGTGGTAGCATTGTTGTAAAGAATGAAATGAAGGAAATTCAACACTATCGCAACACTATATATAAATGTATTGACTACTGTGTGATGCATTGCAAGGATTTATACTGATCAATGTGATCAACCAGTTATATATGCTCAAATGATCAACCAGTTGTCTATTATTTTACTCTGCCTAACGCCAGATTATTTTGCTGTCTAATACTAGACTATTTACTCATCAGCGGGAGACTGCTGACACTCAATGGGTTAAAAAACATTGAAAGAAAATGTTTAGCAGAAGCTGAAAAATTGTTTATTGGTGTCTGGTGTAATACTGATAATTCTTTTATTTGTAAGGATAGAGCTGGGGAGCTTCTAATGGTGCAGTCTTGGCCCTACCCCAGTTTTCCTATACTGCATGTGTTTTTGTCACTTCCCTGATTCTACCATAAGTATTGTATCCCATGGACCGCATCTTATCAGTTCTGCAGTTTTTTGACAATCTACTGTATTAAACCTCCACCTAAAAGCACTGGGCTTATATTCTTTTGTAAGCGATTTTTGATGGGCTTACACAAGGGGGGCTTATACATGGGGGTTGGGGGGGGGGGCTTATATTCAGAGGTTTATGGTATGTATGGTTTTCATGATTTTCAGTGTATAGTCTTCCCTTGCTCATCACAAATTAATAAAAAGATCACACTACATAATTGATGTTGATAAAATTTATTTATTTTAAAATCGAAAAAATATTAACATAATATTGCTGTACTTAAAGATAATTAAAATGTTTTTAAAAATAAAATTTTATGCACACAATTTTAAAATATTGCACACATTCATTTCACCAGTACACATGGATACTATATGATAAAGTATATGAAAGGTGATGCTTTTGCTCTAGCTTAATGATGTATTAAAACAATCTAGAGGTATTACATAATTGGTAAACCTCTTCAATCGTAATGATTTTCTGCAACAGATATGAATTCAATGAATGCTTTATCTTCCTCAAATGTCCACTTATGAAGTTTAACTGGGAATTTCTTTGGAGGAGTCGTTTAATCTTTCTGATAAGAAACTACAAAACAAACAGCAAAAGTGAGAGGGGCAATGTTAGTGCCAGCACAATTAGACAACAACAAAGAAACTCATGGATTTTTACTAGGATTGTGTGCATGCTTCTCCAGGAAATTTGTGTACTATAGGTTTTCTGGAATGCCCAGCATTGAAAAATAATGTTGGCGTACGGGTGGATAGAAATTGCCCAACACTGTCATGAGTTTGTGAACAAGAGGTATAAAATAGAAGGAATACATCTCCTATACAGACTAGCAGAAATACTGTTTAAAGTCAATCTTAAAACAATTGCCCAATTTTTAAAGCAGAATTCTGCCCAACTAAACACTGACTGGAGGGGTTGCACCCCCCCCGAGCCTCATATGCCTATGGACAGAAATTCTCCCAGGCAGAAAAGCATAATTTAAAATACAATGTTGCTGTCACTATGATAATAACTCAAGCCCCCATTATTAACATATTGTTTCATTAAAAACTGATATAATACAATGTTTTTGTGCAATCATACTGTATTTGTAATATGTTTGTAAAAACATTTGTACTTTTAAATACACCTTGGGCCCTTGGCTTTGGACTCTGAAACAAAGTTCGGCTTGATGTTGAATTTTTCAAACGAGAAATTCTGTGTCTTTTATTATTAGGTTTCCCTGGGGGAAATATGTACGAACATATATGCGTGTGTTCCAAAATTATCATGGAAAATAGTGTTTATCGTGATAATTTCCTTCGCGCCATGATGATTATCAGGCGGTCTATTCCCGCCATCGGCGATAGAATATAGCAAAAGTACCGCGATTACTCGTCGGTTTAGTGGAGCAAATTCATGTTTTAAAGTAACAGTAGAAAGAATAAATCTTCCCGAATTCGATGACGTGTTTTGTTTTTATTTTCCTAAAAAAAAAAGTGAATTTGCTTCTGCATTATATCAAGGTCATTTTATTGGCGTGTCCACTGACCCGGAACAAGCATAATTACAATACGTAATTAGTATAACTGAAAAGCAATTCCTGTACCAAATAAGTCAAAAATAGTGTAATTAGGTTCTTAAATAATACAAATATAAAAACATACCTTCGAAAAAACGAGATATACGAAGCCAAAATCGCAATGTATTTCAACAACTTTTCGCCAAACGTTCGTTGAAAATCGTAATTGTGAATAATAATGAGACGCAATGCATTCTGGGAAGACCCTCATTCCTCCTCTGGCTATATGTATAAAGGAAAGCAATCGAGGTCTTCACTAGCCTGCGGTGCAGACGCAATTTCCCGCAACGTACCTCCCGCGGGTAAATTAATTTACCCGCTTAATTTACCCGCGGGAGGTACGTTGCGGGAAATTGCGTCTGCACCGCAGGCTAGGTCTTCACCAGTTCGTGGTTGGATCTCCAAGTTAAAAGACCTCGCGCAAGTACTTGGAACACTTACAGCTCTTCTGAAGTCAAAATGGTTTTGCTCGTGTTGGTTATGGTACTGGCAGTCGCGGTGTCCCCTGCAGCTCCTAGCAACGTGAGTTTGCTTTTGCTTTATATAAGATGGTCTATTTTAGAACCATCACCAGAGGAATATATATAATACCATACATTCATAGTACAAATCCAATCCTGCTTTGTTAACATGCTGCTTTCCAACCGGCACATTTAGCGCGCTAGACTGTAGCCGAACGAGCGTCCTGGTACACATTGTGCTAAGTGCATATACATGCATAGGTCGCAAGCTATCGATAGACAAATTTTGGCGAATCTCACCATCCCTGCCTTACGTCGCTGAGTTTTGAGATTGAGGCTTAACTTGCATGCCGTTCATATTAATATATAGTCCTAACAAATATACCCATGCATAAACTAATCTTAACCGTTCAGAAATTCTTAGACTAAACCTAATCATATATACCCCTACGCTTTTAATTTTATAACCCAAATCCTTAAGGGGGTCTATTATAGGGAGTTGGTCTCTCTGCAAACCGTTAGAGAGGTTTAACAAAGACGACGCGACGTCAAAGACGACGTCGCGTTGTCTTTGCTAAACCTCTATTTTCTTCGTGAAAACCGTAACCGTCATTTTTCTTATGCAGTAAAATTTTATCGGCCAGAAACTTCGCAACGATCGACAAGAGGACAAAGATGGCAGATTTTCGTTGAGAAACATTTAACTGTATGATACATATACTGGAATCTCGTTGGGCGCCTCGCAAGTTGCAGACCCAAATAGAACACAATAGGTTGATATCTCTCTGAAGAATTTCAATACTGCATGTAGCTGTAACAATTATTGCAAGCTCGTGGGGGAGTACAGACAGAATGTCTGCAGGAATTGAAATTCATTTGCTGCCATTTTTCAGAACAAAGAAAATTAAAAACAAAATACTTCAGCCGTTTATTATAAAAAAATACTTAATCTTAAGCCTTTTACAACGTAAGTACAGAAGCTAGCCTATTATAGGAAACTTTAGTCTGCATATTGTCAGTTCTAAACTCTTCTCCCTAAAGGTCCAGTAAGGACTATCTTTCATCGGTCAAGTGTGTTACCAGCTACAGGAGGAAGCTTTAACTAAACCAACTTTATAAACCAATAGTGCGTGCTTGCTGCATAACTTTCTGCATAACGTTGGTGCATGAAAAGAATCAACAATATACAGGCTATACAGCCAATTCAAATTAGAAGGTAATCCTTTGAAAAACATTGATATAGATTTATTTAACCACGCTAACCTCGTCAACTACAGCTGATTTCCACGAGGGGCGTGTGAACAAGAAGTATACAGCAGGCGCAAATATGAAAAGTATTTAAAAGCTATTTACAAAATAGAAAACATAGTATAAAATATATTAAGTATATGAGATAATAATGTATTTACAGATGCATATATTTGCTTTAATTATCAATGTGAGCAGCGATTTTCGTCCAAAAAGAAGAAAGGGATTTGCTCTCTTTAATTTCCTTTGGAATAGAATTCCAAAGGAATGATCCATCGTACATAAAACTTTTTTTCAAATTATTAGTCCGCGGTTGCGGTAAACAAAGAGTACTTGAAACGTTTCGAAGATTATAGCTAGTCATCTCACTTTTATAAGTGAATAAGTTAGAGGGCCCATGTTATTTAATAATTTATACATCATTTTTGCCTTGGCTTTCTTCCTTTCTACTTTAAGTGTCTTCCAGCCCAATGCTTGCAATGCTACAGAATGATCTGTGTCATTGCTCATATTCATGATAATTCGAGCAGCTCTATTTTGGAGTTTTTGAAGTCGTTTTGATTGTGTTTCACCGAACACATCCCATACTTCACAGCAGTAATCGAAGTACGGGCGAACAATAGCATTATAAACAGAATTGCCTGTCAACAAAATCCTTTAAACGTCTAAGAGCAGAAATTCCTGATGTTATTTTCCTGCAAATATTTTCAGTGTTACTTTTCCACGACAAATGCTGGTCGACTGTCACACCAAGAGTTTTGCACTCATGCACTTGTTTAATCTGTTTGTTTTCAATTACCACATTTGGCTGCAAATTTGAAACGCTTTTAATCATTTGTTTTCAGCCAATTAACATAAATTCAGTTTTTGCAACATTGAGGCTAAGTTTATTGGCAATTAGCCATTTTTTTAGGTTTTCTAAATCAGAATTCACTGCAGCTTCAAGACGAGTCATCGAGTCGCCAGAAGCTGTCAGGTTTGTGTCATCAGCAAATAACCGAGGTTTTGTTTTTGATAAACATTGGGGCAAATCATTGATGTACAATAAAAAGAATAATGGCCCTAAAATAGAGCCCTGTGGCACACCACATCTAATCACTTTCTCCGATGACAAAAATCCATTTATTTGGCATTTCTGACTTCGATTTGAGAGATATGAATTGAGAAAAGATAGTGCCTGGCCTTTTATACCATACAGCTCTAATTTCCTCAATAAAATTTGATGGTCGACTGTATCAAATGCTTTTTTTAAGTCAATTAGGACAACCAGGTTAAACATTTTTCTGTCTAAATTCACATACCAGTCATTTGTACAATCTAATAATGCAGTAGCCGTAGAATGAAATTTTCGAAAACCAAATTGGCTATCACTTAAAAGTCTAAATTTGGATAAGTAATTGTACAGTTGATTATACAGAATGTTTTCCATAATTTTGCTAATGGCTGGCAGGACAGAAATTGGTCTGTAATTTCCTGCCACATTACGTTGGCCATTTTTGTACAGAGGTATTACTCTAGCCATTTTCCATTCATCTGGGAATGAGGACAGAGTAATGGCCTGATTAAAAATATGTGTTAGTGAATCTGAGATAGCAGGTGAAGCAATCTTAATAATTTTGCAAGAAATTTTGTCGACACCAGTGGCTTTGTTGCTTGAGAGACCAGTCAGAAGATGGTAGACGTGATTGACCGTGACAGGTTGGAATGCGGTGAATTCTGATTCAGTATTTTTGACATATGTTTCAAAGTTCAAATTTGAAGTATTAATTTGGCTAGCTAAATTTGGGCCAATATTTGAAAAATAATCATTAAACTCTACTAAGCGCTTAAAGCTTAATGGGAACACAAGTTTCAAGCTTAGTAGTTGAATATTGCAGCTATTTGTGGGTTAGGTGGAAAACGCGGACATGCGGACATGCGGACATGTGGACACGCGGACATGCGGATACGCAAGTCAAGTGGAAAACGCGGACATGCGACATGCGGACACGCAAGTCAAGTGGAAAACGCGGACATGCGGACACGCAAGTCAAGTGGAAAACGCGGACATGCGGACACGCAAGTCAAGTGGAAAACGCGGACATGCGGACACGCAAGTCAAGTGGAAAACGCGGACATGCGGACACGAAATTTACTAAACTTCAAAAAATCTATTACGACAATAATTAATAATTTTTCGCAAGATATTCAAAGTTATCAATGCCGAGGTTGTGTTTTTCTCTCTCTTTTCTCTGTCTTAGTTTGTAAGCTCTTTAGTGTACTTCGCTTCTTTTTTTAGTTACAAAAACAAATCTCGCCATGGGCCATGGCTTTATATGTTCTGCATGTAAAGAAGCTCGTTTTCTGCTGGCAGAATTGATGTCATATTTACATTCAGAAAGCTATATCTGCAGCTGTGATGTCATAATTACACAATCAAAACGGAGATTGTATAGGAAATAATGACTGAAGATTGATAATGGATTGTTGCGCGAACTTTTACTGTTTTCATGTATTTTACTTACAGTATTTAAAATTCTGAAAAATCCGCTCAGAATCTTTACAAAATACAAAACAACGGCAATTCAGAAAACGTTTTCATATATTCAAGTTTCAACTACATATGTTTTAATTGTCATCACGAATGATACTAGGTTATATTTTATAAGTGAAGAATCACAGAGTAATTTGATATACATACACATACGTATATATTATCAGGTCTTTTGATGCTTTACTTCCCTGTTTCAAGGTTAAGTTCTCAGTGCAAAATTGTAGCTGATCACGAATAACTTGTGATTGCCGATCAATATTAAGGCTACAGTTGATCGCACGCGCAGGTATAGTTTTGCAATTATTTATTCGTCGGCATCATTATTATGATATAGAATGCCCGTCCAGTTTGACACTTCGCACCTCCTTTAATCCTTTCGGAACAGCGACAACTTGCTCATAATAGGTACTCGATAGAATTAATTGCTGGTGGGTTTTGTAGATGGAAATTTACGTAATTTCAAGTAATCTACACGAGCAATTTTTCGTATGTGACAACTTTTATTTGTCATATAAAAGCTAACGCGCTAGCTTTTCAGCAACTGTATTTGCCACACAAAAATTGCCCAATTTTCCTCGTCTACACGAGCAAATAAAAACTGTCACATCAAAATTGTCACATCAAAATTGCTCGTGTAAACGGGGCTTAACTCTTAAGTGTCTATTTTGCTTCTGAAGCCCTATTATGCTCGAAATTATGCCGGCATAATTTACCCAAGCCTAGCTTGTAATCCATTAAGTTTCAGGTTGTCCGGAACAAGCGGTAGGAAGACATTCTGCCCTTAAAATAGAACCCTTTCAAATGAATTAAATCTTCATTCAGACAAAACTTTCCCTGTAAAATTTGCCAGAATTTTAGTATTGAAGCACACTTACTCGGCTAAGTTGAATGCACTTAATCAAACAAATGAATTAACTTTCGGTGCTATAAACATAACTCAAGTTATAATAAGTATTTAAGTTTTGTCGCTCTCCAATATCCCTCGCTTCAAGTGACAAAAAAATCGTTTTTATATAGATATATTTCCTGACCTTCTGCATATTTTGACCCACGACCTTTAGTTAAGCTCATTAATTAATCACCCATTGTGAGGAAGGATTAAAAAGGATTAAAGGAGGTGCGAAGTGTCAAAATGGACGGACATTCTATACAGGGTGTATAAAAAAAACGCAACCTCGAAATTTCCCAAGAAATCGACATGGTTTTAAAGACGAAATATTTTCGGCGCCTGGGAATTTAAAATAGCACAACTGTCAAAATTATTGCACACGCGAGTGCATAAAGCAAAATTTATGCATTTATTTAATGCACAACAACAGTAATATGATCTATTAGCAATTCGATTTCAATTCCCAGGGGCTTAAAATCTTTTATGCTTAAGGATTGCACTAGTGATTTAGCTTAACCTTGAAGCAGGAAAGTAAAGCATCAAAAGACCTGATAATATATACGTATGTATATCAAATTACTCTGTGATTCCTCACTTATAAAATATAACCTAGTATCATTCGTGATGACAATTAAAACATATGTAGTTGAAACTTGAATATATGAAAACGTTTTCTGAATTGCCGTTGTTTTGTATTTTGTAAAGATTCTGAGTGGATTTTTCAGAATTTTCAATACTGTAAGTAAAATACATGAAAACAGTAAAAGTTCGCGCAACAATCCATTATCAATCTTCAGTCATTATTTCCTATACAATCTCCGTTTTTATTGTGTAATTATGACATCACACATGCAGATATAACTTTCTGAATGTAAATATGACATCAATTCTGCCAGCAGAAAACGAGCTTCTTTACATGCAGAACATATAAAGCCATGGCCCATGGCGAGATTTGTTTTTGTAACTAAAAGAGAAGCGAAATACACTAAACGAGCTTACAAACTAAGACAGAGAAAAGAGAGAGAAAAACACAACCTCGGCATTGATAACTTTCAATATCACGCGAAAATTAGTAATTATTGTCGTAATAGATTTTTTGAAGTTTAGTAAATTTCGTGTCCGCATGTCCGCGTTTTCCACCTGACTTGCGTGTCCGCATGTCCGCGTCCGCATGTCCGCGTTTTCCACTTGACTTGCGTGTCCGCGTGTCCGCATGTCCGCGTTTTCCACCTAACC
>CACRXK020000737.1:30915-69393 GCA_902702795.2 Paramuricea clavata | reverse complement strand
TCGGATTTAAAATACATCAAGGAATTCAAAAGATCTCTTCAGCTCATTCAAAGACGGAGTAAGTTTGATCAAATTATAGTTTGCGGCGACTTCAACTTACCAAATATTGACTGGACCACTGGAGTATCGGCTAACAACAATACCATTTATCAACACTTTACGAAAACTGTGAAAGATCATTATTTGTGGCAATTGGTTGACTTTCCTACCCGAGGTGAGAACACACTTGATCTAATTCTTACTAATATACCGAACAAAATTCAGAATGTGACAGGGTTTGATGACGTCTTAAGTACAGATCATAAACTCATAAGCTTTGAAATCAACTTGAAAATACAAAGTAAACCAAGAGTTGAGCGTTTCGTTTACAATTTTGCAAAATCTGATTGGTCCAATCTTAAAGTATTACTTGCAAACACACGTTGGGATTTATGTTTTGTTCCCAGTAACATTGATGAGACACTTTCGAACTGGTGTGACATGTTCCTTTCAACCGTAGATAAACACATACCAAAATATTGCATCAAGAGTGTGCATGACCACCCGTGGATAGATAAGGAACTACTCAGGCAAATTAAGAAGAAAAACATACAAAGAAGAAAGCATAAAAAATTTCCAAGCCCAGCTAACCTAGAGAAATACAAAAACTTAAGGCGTTTAACAAAGCAACTGATCAATAAGAAAAATAAACAATACAACATCAAGCTTACAGAGTCCTTGTATGAGAATCCTCGACGATTTTGGGCGGCTGTAAAACACTCGACGGAAAACCGAAAGAACATCAATTTCCTGAAAACTGAAGACTCATTTACAACGGACAAATTTGAGATGGCAAATACTTTAAATACATTCTTTCATTCTGTCTTCAACCCTAAGAGCTCGGAATCATTTAATAAATCTCCCTTACCCTCAACGTCATCAATGCCCGAGCTTTCCAGTATTGAACTCTCGGAAATTGAAGTTGTTGGAGTTCTTCGCAAACTAAATTCACGAAAGGCGTGTGGTCCAGATAACATTCCGAACAGACTGCTGATCGAACTTGCGGACGTTATTGCACCTTCGTTATGTGAGATATTTAACATGTCATTAAATCTTGGTGTAGTACCTCTTAAATGGAAAATGGCGAACATTACACCCGTATTCAAACGCGAAGATCCAACGCTGACAATGAACTACAGGCCAATCTCACTACTTTGCACTTTGTCGAAAGTCCTAGAACGTTGCGTTCACAATCATTCCTACCAGCATCTCGAGCCACACATTTATCAAATGCAGCATGGTTTTATACGAGGAAAATCCACAACCACACAGCTGCTTGAAGTATACCATGAAATTCTGGAATCAGTCGCAAGTGGGATGAAGTTGATGCCATATACCTGGACTTTTCAAAGGCATTTGATAAAGTACCGCATCATCTTCTTTTGCGTAAGCTTGAGACTTTGGGAATCAGGGGATCTCTATTATCTTGGTTCCAAAGCTACCTCACAGATAGACAACAAAGAGTCGTTCTTCACGGCGTTTGCTCTGAATGGCTTCCCGTAATATCAGGTGTGCCACAAGGTTCTATACTCGGACCCTTGCTATTCCTTGTTTACTGTAACGACATTCCAATCTACATCGAAAATAATTCCACACTTGCGTTATTTGCGGACGATTCAAAGCTTTACCGACCACTTTTGTTTCCCACATCTTCTACTTTACTTCAACTTGATCTTTCCAATATAACAAACTGGACTGCTGATAATCAAATGGAACTAAACGCAACAAAATGTAAGACCATGCACTTCTCAAGAAAAAGAGCACCTACGCGAACTCAGTATTCAATCAACGAGAACATACTCGAACAAGTGTCGACCTTCAAGGACCTTGGTGTGCTAATATCCAACAACCTATCCTGGTCGAAACACATAGAAAGCATTGTATCCAAGGCTAATAAAACACTTGGTCTCATCAAAAGGATTTGTAAAGAAGTGAAGAATACCAACACAAGAAGAATTCTGTATTGTGCGCTGGTCAGACCCAAGCTAGAATACGCAAGCAGCGTGTGGTCGCCTTACACCATTAAGCATTGTTTGCTCATCGAGAATGTTCAACGGCGGGCCACAAAATTTATCTTGAATTATCCTGACATGTCGTACGTGGACCGGTTGCAGAAAACAAATCTTCTACCACTGGAATTCCGAAGAGAACTTTCTGATCTGATACTGCTGTTCAAATCCAAACACCACCTCATAACAATGGATATAAACAAATATTTATGCACTTATAATCCCACCTATCAATCTCGCAACTATGACGAAAATAACTTCCACCTCATTATAAAACATAATCAGGAATACTTTCAAAACTCTTACTTTATTAGATCAGCAAAACTTTGGAACAGCCTACCAACTAAAATTAAGAAATCCAGTAGTTTATGTTCGTTTAAAACTCGTTTAAATAACTTATATAGTATCAAGTCAAAATCATACAAACTTCCTAATAACCGTAGCTAATATTTAGTTTTGTGAAGAAAATGTTTGTAATATAAGTACTAAGTATTTAGTTCAGTTCAGTAAAGTTCACCCACTAGCTCGGTGTACGAACAACCGTAAATCAGTTAGAATTTATATAATGATCAAGTTCAGATTAGTGTTAAGCTTTCGTTTGTTCTCACACCGAGAAAGTGCCTATGAAGTATATATGGGGTGAGGTATTAATTGGGACGTAAGTCCTGTTCCACATTCCAGTCACGTGTGTTGTCTTGTAGCTTGTTATGTATATTGTTTATCAGTGTCATTGTAAATATTTGTGACAAATTTAATTATATATATATATACATAAAAATATTACTCGACTCTGATTGGTTGATTTCAGTGCAGTTAATTCCAAACAGCATGTAGTGCAATTTTCTGAATCAAATTGCAAAAATCTGTAACAAGCTGATCTGATTGGTAGAAAAACAATGTGATGATAAAATCAACCAATCACAGTTTATAAAGCAGTTTAGTTTAAAGAAGTATAAACGGTCACAAATTGCTTCAAAACATAATGGCGGAAAAGCCTTCGCCTTAAACAAGACAAACAAAATTTACATAGCTCATTTAATGGAATTTTCAAGCTGTTGGCGTTGTATAATGTGATATGACAAAGCCAGGAAAACTTTGCCAGTGGAATGTTCGCTATAAACGTAAGTTGAAACTACAATTGTTTCGAACAGTTTAAGTAAATTATTAATAATAGCATGGTTTCTTGTGAAATTTGGATAAACATGCACTCGTGAGTTTTTCAAAGACCTCAAATAGCACTCGTTCTTTGGTCTCGTACTATTTTGAGGTCTTTGAAAAACTCACTCGTGCATGTTATATCCAAATTGCACTCGAAACCGTGCTATTACCTATACTAATCGATACCCTATTACTGCATCGAATATTTCAATAGTTTATATTTACGAGTATTATATTTTTCAGTGAACAATGAAATGCATGGTTTTTAAAATTGGATTTCAACTTTTTAATGAAATATGTTCAAATCTTCTTCATTATAATTTGGCTTATATAGACAGGGGCGTAGTCAGTCTAATCGTCCGGCCGCCACGTGGTATGGTCCCCCGGAACATTTTTTAAATTTGAGAGTTTGCGAATTTGGAAGCCACACATTTGGCATATTTTATGTCGTAGATGAAAACATTCAGAATCACGCAATTGGTCCTGAAGGAAAATGGGGGTGGACCCCTGCCCATCTCTCCCTCATGCCTACACCTCTGCTTACAGAAAGTATGAGGTTCTATAGAAAATCACATGTCATTAGTTTCGTCGTGGTGCCCGTCGCTAACCCTCGTAACTGCTCCAAACACATCACCGCTAATGGTAAATGTGCGGTTGCGCGGCCTCTCGTACCGGAAGATATGCGGCTCGGGCGGATTGCACCAGGTCTTGTCGAAACGATCGTACTTAAATATATCCCACCAAATGAAACGCCTAACTTTAAATCTGACTTCAACTTTTGTTGCCTCAGAGGGAACAGTTACTTTCTTTCCACTTCCTCTCACTTTTATTTTGCGTTCGTCAGCATTTAAGCAATAAGTAACAATCATTTTCGTAACCCCGTGTATTTCTGAAATATACTTGATTGTTATCGGTTCATCTCCTTCATTCTCACTTTGTTCCCAGGTTTTACTGATCAATTCATAATTTTCCGCTTCATCACTTGTCTCTTTACTTAGTGGATGGAATGACTGCTGTAACTTATCGGCCACTTTTCCCATGTCAACAGATAATATATTATTGCTCTCACTGCTTCCTTCTTGTTGCAATTTCTTGTTTTTAAAATAAAACGTAACAGTATCCTGTCCAGGTTTAAAGCCGACAACTACTTCGTCCGAATCATGGTCTTCTAATTTTTCATTGACCGCAGAACCTATCTCAGAAATTATTTTGGATGGATGGACTTGTGGTATTTTATCAGTCCCATCACATTGTTGAAATTCAATTGAACTTTCTCCATATAGTTGCTGAACGTTGTCCGACTGTTGAAATGTCTTTGATTGTTTTTCTTCATCGGTTTCTTTTTCATTGCTTGTATCCAACCTACGACTTTGCTTAAATGCTTTATTGTTATTGTTGTTGTTTGGTTCAAATGAAGCTGATGACTCGCCACTTTGTGCATCGATGATTGAGTCATTCTGCTCTTTATCCGCACTTGCATTGCAGTTGCTTCCGACAGACATAGGATTGTATTCCTCTTCATTCCATTTCACATTATATTCGGTCTTTGCCTTAGATACCACAGCGGCGGACCCTTCTTTGATAACAGTTGTAATGCCACACGTTATGACATCTTTTACCCCGTTTCCAACGTGCTTCATGGGATGTTGGTTTTCCATTTTTTCGTCTAACCGTTCTTCGACAAACTGGGTTGCCCTCCCCATAAGCGCTTTGGTTGCAGATTCAGTAAATTCACGAGATACATCTAAAGCTAACTCATCGGAAACACTTTTTGATACTCCCTGTATGGCAAGCTGTTTTCCAATTTCTAACTCAAGACTCTTGGACGCTGCGGACAACGCTTGATGATTGATAACACTTTGTGTGACAAGACCTCCTAATGCTCCTGCGGTTGCGCCGATCACAGCTCCACATATGGTACGACAAATGACTTGCCTTGCAGTAACATCATCGTTATCCACAAACTTTCTCGTGGCGTCTGAGGCAAGAGATGATGTGATTCCCCCAAGAGCGCCTGTTAGTGAACCCAGTCCAACATAACCGCCCATGATTGTGGCAGCTGATTTAAGCGCGCTGCTTCCAAGGTTTGCTATCCCTGCTGTGATGCCTGCGGCAACACCACCAGTAATAGAACCACCTACAAATCCAATTGCAGCCTTGGATAACAGCGCCTTCCAGCCACACTCATTCACGATAGAGTCTTTATTCAACGCGAGCTCCAGAGATTGCAATCCACCTGCTGTTAATCCTGCCCCTAATATTGAGCCTACTGACCCGGTGGATATGGATAAGACAATTCCGAAAATAGTGATCGAGAAAGTTACTGCAATCTTCATAAGCCTGCTCCAATAAGCTTGATTTTGTTCGTCCGAACAGCATTCTGGCCAGAAAATTGCTTTGTAGCGTTTAGGAGACAGCCACCCTCTATTGTAGTCAGCCTCATTATGATAACGGGATCGTCTTTCATCATCCAGCAAAATCTTTCTCGCTTCATTAATCTGTTTAGCAATCTCATTATCTCCAAAATTCTTGTCTGGGTGCCAGATTATCATTTGTTGACGGAATCCTTTCTCGATAGATTTTTTCAGGTCATCGTTTTCCATTTTGCGGACTTCTTCCATGTCTAACCCTAAAATATCGTACAAGTTGTGTTGGTTGCCCGTATTTTCTAACTCTTTCTCTCTGTGCAATTTTCGAAGACATATTCTTTTCTCTTCATTCGCTAAGTCTTCTGTTATGCACTTGAGTGATTTGTCGATCTTAATTAAAATGTCTTTAATCCATTTTTGAGGTCCTAAAAGTTTTCTCATTTCACGATTATCATGAAATTTGGCGACCAGCCTCAACTTAAATTTGCTTTTATTTTGATAAAGGTATTTTGTGTTGGGTTTGATAATCTTTGATTCCATTGAAACCAGGCAAAATTGTGCCCAAACAGGATAAATGTATAAAGTAAGTTCAGCATCGCTGGACTCATTTGCAATAAGCAACAATTTGTACTCGTTGTTTTGAACATCCAAAGGCTTATCAAACAACACCTTCGTTTCTTCTTCCATATCAGTGAAAATAATCTAAAATGATTAATTATTTTTTAAATTTACTGTTTTTGTTTACCCCGAAAGCATAACGCTTATCAAGGGTGAACTGACAATGTGAATGAAACATTACAAGCACACAACTATGGTGCATGGAGACGCTTGCAAAAAATATTGAAGGTCATTCTATTTTTACACTTCGTTGCATTATTACTGCAAAAATTAAATGACTATTTTAAGATGCCGCTTATTTTCAAAATGAGAACATTGTATATACGACAGTTCAATGTCATAAATAACAATTTTTGGCCAACCGTTTTCGCATAATGTCAAACGACGGCTGATTAACAGTCAAACGAATTTTCCAGCAAAATGCTATACAAAGCGGCAACAAGATTACACCAGTTTAGCCGGTTGATGTTTTTCCTTAATTTAACTGATGCTAAAATTGTGCATTGTGACATTCAATAAGAAAGTTCACTGTACAATTGATGTTATGTCACCCTGGAATGGATTGGCTTCAACCTATCCCAATTAATAAGTCACGTAAAATTATATAACCAGATTATATATATTTATAAAATAGCCTTTTAAAACACGGGCGCTGGTTGGTCAAAAGCGAAAAAAAAAACAAAAAAAAACGTGTTTCTATAACTCGATAGGAACACGGGGAATTTTCATGTGGGAGTTTGAATGACAAAATACAAACAATATTAATATTGAAAAAAAGTTGGAAAACGTCGAAAAACGCCGAAGAAATTAACCTCACAAAAAAGGCAACGCTTTGCTAACTTAAAAAGCGAAGACGGACCTAAAGCAAGCACAAAGTATAATTATCACTTATTTACTGAGACCGAGGGAAACAGTGTGTTTTGTGGACCCGAGACCACAAAACACACTGCTTTCCCGAGGTCTCAGTAAATATTTGTTTTATTATATATCAATAGTCAAAGAAACAACAAATTAAAAAACAAATTAACGTAAATACACGAAATATTTTATTGTTAAAACGTTTTATAATATAGCATTTGTAAATATAGCATTGGCTAAGAGCCGTGTTGATTAACTCCATGTCAACACGGGAAATTTTCCGCCTCTTGTAAACACGGAAATTTTTCTTATTCTTCGGGCTTTTGACATTGCTATATTATAAAACAAATATAAAACATTTTTTCCGTATTGATATATCGTTATATCAACACTCGTGGAAGTTGGGAAAACTCGAAATTGTGTGAAAACACTCCGCCCTTCGGGCGTCGTGTTTCCACCCAATTTCTCGTTTTCCCAATTTCCACTCGTGTTGATTGGGAAACTGTATATCATATAACTGTATATCAACACGGAAAATGTTTTATATTTGTTAAATATTAAACACTGGCTACACTGCAGTTACTTAAAGCGAAAGTTTTAATTACGTACTAGGCATGTCCAAAGGTCGCATCTTCACGTGATGGCGCACGTGATTTTTTTTTGTTATTCGCCGGTCGATAACGTATTAAGGCCTGATTCCACGGGCGCTTTTTCTCGGCGAAATGCGAAATATTTCGCCTGTTTCTTTTGAATTGCGACCACTCGAATAAATTATTTCTACTTGATTGCCCACAATTCAAAAGACTACAGGCGAAATATTTCGCCGAGAAAAAGCGCCCGTGGAATTAAAAATTAAACGAGACTTACCTGGTAAGTTGAAGTTTGATTGGAATTCTACAAGTCATCAGTCAGGAACGGAGGAATTACATGAGAGAGCGCGCGCGAGCTATCTAGGCAATATTCAACGTAATCGTGAGTGTGAACAGGAGCACGGAACGGAGGAATTGGGACGGGAGGGAATCAGCTTGCCTGATCCAGGTCATGTAATTCCTCCGTTCCTGACTGATGACTTGTAGAATTCCAATCAAACTTCAACTTACCAGGTAAGTCTCGTTTAATTTTTAATTCTACTAAGTCATCAGTCTACGTCACTACGGAATTACACGAGATTTCAAAGTCCTGTTCACACACACGCCAATGAGTAGATCAGTCAATGGTTTACGAAGTAACTAAACCATGATATCATCTACTAACAAACGAGCCGACATGATCACATCTGCGCAAGGGCAGATACAAAAAAGGGAATCATTTGATTGTGAGGTTGGGCTAACCTCCTCTGTCTACAAGAAATGCTAACAGTAGTAGACTCCAAATAAATAAAGGTAAAGATAATTTCCTCATGAATCTTTTTAAATTCCCTTAAATTAAATGCATTGCCATCAAGAAGCAATGAACAATTGTTGCCATAAGATTGCAAACCCGTACCCAGGCTGTTCCCTGGTACCGATACGACTCACAATTCCTTTACCATAAGACGGAATTTTTCTTTGTATTAAGCATACAGCCTGCAGTGTATCTCTAGGCTGTCATAAAGCCAAACGTTTCCAATATAAGCGCCATTGGCATCGAGGAGTTTATAACTCAAGGACGAAAGAACTTTTATACTCTTCCTGAATTGAAAACCTGGTTGCAGTAACTTACACTAATTTTGAAATGAATATTTTTTCTGATGTCACACGACATCTTTGCAAATTATATATAAGGTCATTACAGTATCATCAGACCGTTATGCAATAAACGCTGAACTGACCATTGAAACCTCAGCGTTGACTAATATCACGTAACCAACACAGCAAATATCATGATTATTAGATTACATTGATATCGAAGGAACTAGACTCAGTTCCATACTCGAACCAACCTGACCGCGTAGCTCAATTGGCAGAGCATTGGGCTAGTATTCCAAAGGTCGTAGGTTCGATTCCCACCGTGGCCAGGCATATTTTTCAAGCCTGCCCAATGTCTCACAGTAACATCACAAGCATCATGAAACTGATATAAGGATTAAGGGTTCTATATGACACAAATTAATGTATATATAGTAAAGCAAAAATATGCATTTGTTCCATAGCTCCGTCGTTATTATAAATCAGAAGCTGATGATAGACAGAAATAATTCTGTACAATGAAAAGGAAGACAAATGTGCCCAAATATGTACTGATTAGTACATTATGATTCTGAGTGCATGATTCATATAACATCAATGTTCTATAAGTCTAGCAATTTCAAATACATATGTCATATATTGTATATTATCACCCCTCTCAATATTATGGTCCCATGGCCAATTTGTGTACTGAAGTCTGTGTAATAATTAAGTGTAGTATGCCGCTCGCTGCCGATGGCATTCGGACATACAGTCATACCGTTAAAGGCCATAAGGCTTCGAAGTGAAGGCGGTGAGCATATAGTCATAACCACAACTATTTGTATTTGGAGAGTATACTCCTTAATATTTCTGTGGCACGAAATATGTGTTAAATACATTGTATGTGCACAAGAAATTCGCCAAAAAGGACTGGTTGATCAATGTTGTTCTGTGACTGTGTGAGGTATCATAGAAACGTTTACATCCGAAACTTACAATAGGTAAAGGGAAAAGATCTTGGGCCGTTACAACAGTAACAACACTAACATTATTGTAGAGATATCCTGTTGAAACAATCAGGGGACATTGTTATTGGCTTCAATTGCATATTAACGCGAGAATCAAAGCAACATTCGAAAATAAATTTCGGTCAGTTGCATGTTTTCCTGAGTCAGGGTGCATGGTATATTGGTCCGCAAAGTTTCTCGCTGCGCCCTTTCTACATGCATACATTTACATGGTAACCACATGACCATTACTCATTAGCACGTATACCGACGGTATAGTCGAGTTTACCAAGACTGAATAGTATCGCATCACAGGCATTGCTATTTGGTAATTGGTCTTTGTATTGTCCTGTGAAGGAATGAATGTCATTCTATAAATGCAATGTTTGTCCTGCAGTCCAGAACAACAGTGATTGCAGCAGATGGACTATGTCTATTATATATGACATATGTACAAGGTGTTTAGCCTATGGCTATGCCATGTTAAACAGATAATGATTTACAAAATAGGATAGTGCAACTTCCCAATGTCAATGGTGTGTTGTTATTGTTATATGAAACATTGTCATTGAGTACCAGACCGCTCTACTGTTCCAGTCTGGCCTGATTTGTTTGGCTTGAAGCGGAGATTGGGTATATTTCCATACATAATGACCAGTGAATATTCTACACTGCTGTTCTTAAATTCAAGGCATAGCAAATTACTAATCTTTATACTTTAATACAAATTGCTTTGGCTATACAAAAAGCCCCCAAGAGGTTAAGATAATGATGTCCAATTTTGTTCTCAGGGAACAAGATTAGCCTCGATGCAGATTTGCAGACATTAACCACACCTTCAATTCTAATCAGGAATTGAAATCTGATCCCAGTAATGCTAATGCATGGTTATAATTAAATAAGCAGGTACAAACTGTACAATTCAGTAAATTTCTCATTGGCCTGGTCAAGTTGTTTGTTTCATGGTTCAAAACATAGCCACTGCCCCACTGGCATCGATTAGCATTTCAGATTTTCACTACCAGTATTCCCACTTGGGAAAAAGATAATAACCTACTTCAGTCTAGTGACTAATCAGGTTACTATACTGAGATAGTAAAAAGGGGCTATAATTGCTACAGCATGCATGATGTATACTATTCCCACAAACTGTACCAAGCTGTACAGTGACAGCATTTATGCCAGGAGTGAGTTGAGTTGATATACCAGCCAATACCAAAATTACTGATATTATCAGTAAACTAGGCTGACTAGCTTTAGTCTTGCCGTGGAAGAACAATTGGAATGAACATTGTACTATTGTGTTCACATTCAAATGAGCAAATATTCATTGTAGGTTGTAGTGCTACATGTCATGTGATAGCCATCACCCCTGCTGTTGTTGTATCACAGGAAGTGACCAATCAAGTTAAAACTGGTCTGCATTCAGGTCTAGTTTCAACGGTTTTGCTGGCATTTAGCTATGCTATTATATTTATTGTATCACACAAGATAAAACTTTAAAAAGTTTCACAGTTGTTTATTTCTTCAGCGTGGTTCTCGTAACATGTACTGATGTACTTCCATGTTTAACTCTCGTGCGTAGCACGTGAATAAATTACTGGCAAAGCACTGGCAATTTCCCGCCAAGTAAACAAAGTAAAATGTTCGCCCAGGATAAACTCGAGTATATAAAGTATTATAAAAGTGCAAATAAAATGTCGTTCAATCTGAACGCTTTGCAGCAATAAACGACATTATAATATTATTGTAGATTTCATTAGGTAATGTATGTGTATATACATGCAATGGACTATATCCACACGGCACACGCCACAATTCACAAATGACATTTTTATGTCGTTGACATTGGAAAAATCCAATCAGTTTCTGCGTTACAGTTGTGTGCAATAAAATAATGGACTAGCTTCCTAGCTGTGTGAAAAAGCATTAGCTTTTCGGTCCAATAAGCACAATATTGTCTGCTATAATTGTGGACATACATGCCATGAGGCATGACCTTGACGTGGCGCCCATGCAGCACAACAATGGCGTCTCTCGGTACTTTCCCAAGTTGCTGAAGCAACAATGTGGTCGTTGACCATGTGTACCTTTTGCCTTTACTCGTTAGGCTTTGGACAGGGTAGTTGGCATCCTGTTTCTTGGTTTTATAGGCCTTTCCACAGCCATTGCCTTCTTGCTTCATTGCCCGTTTAATTGGCTTTGGATGGCCGTTGTTGGCCTCGTCAGATATTTTGCCCGTTGGGCTTTATATGGCCGTTGGCCTCATATGCCTTAATAAGGCTTTAGTTTCACTTGCTCATCTTAGGAGCGGTCTGTATAGACCATAGGTAGCTTTTCCCCATTGTGGGTGTACTGGGTTGCTTGTATTTGCCGCTCAACTCTGGAGCACAAGCGTGAATTTTGTTTGTGGCTGCCCGCCATTGCATGTCATCATTTATATATTTATTGCCCATTTGATTCGTTTTTCCCTAAACGAGAATAAGAAACAAAACAACAAAATAGCAAAATAACAAAACAATATACTCCCTGTTTGCCTTGTGCAAAAATTATGTTCAACAAACCGATGATGATGAACGATTCTTTACGATTTACTCGCATAAATTTCTTCACGTTGTTTATGCCCAGAAAGACGCAAGCACTAATTGCCTAGATAGCTCGCGCGCGCTCTCTCATGACGTAGACTGATGACGTAGTAGAATCAGGCCTTTAGAGACCTTAAGATTGACGTTTACGGCAAACGTCAAACCGCTAGCGAAGTTTTTGATTTTACAACTCTATTATTATAGCTTTTACACCAGTTTTGAAATATGTTAAACTTATTAAACTTGTGCTCTTTAGCAATGATTTAAGAAAGCAAATTAACCACTAGTCGTGCCATTCACCAAAGCAGTAAATTAAGATTTGGCGTTTGAAGTTGGCGTTTGGGCGGTTTGGCGTATAAATTTCATGCTTGAACTGCTACGAGGGCTTCTAGTCGTTAAAGCATGGAATTTATACGTCAAACGTCAACTTCAAACGCCAAATCTTAATTTACTGCTTTGGTGAATGGCATGATTTGTGGTTAAATCATTGCTAAAGAGCACAAGTTGAATAAGTTTAACATATTTCAAAACTGGTGTAAAAGTATAATAATAGAGTTGTAAAATCAAAAACTTCGCTAGCGGTTTGACGTTTGCCGTAAACGTCAATCTTAAGGTCTCTAATATCTCCGTCTCGCGCTGTTGCGAGGGAGACATCCTAATTTCGTCACTCTCACGTGATATGCTCTCAACCAATAAAACACTAGAAAAATGCGACTTTGACTATTGATATATAATAATATCATGATTGCGGGTATTCCCTTTGTTCTCGCAGGGCAATTAATAACTAATACACCTCATTATATTCATTTTTTCTAATCCTACCCGCTTTTACGTCATGTCAGATAGAATTAGTTGTAATCCTACCCGAAACGACGTCAAAGCGGGTACGATTACAAAAAATGAATATATCTGAAATCGCCAAAACTAAACAAAGACATGGAAAACAATTATACCATTTAATTTATACCATTATTTATTGTTAATTGGTTTTTAATGGCCCTGCGAGAGCAACGGGAATACCCGCAATCATGATATTACAAGGTAATAGCATAGAAAGAGGCGAATTAGCTATTGAAAACGTCCCGCCCGATGAGGATCGTTTAGTAAAATTCCCTTGGGAGCCGCTCGATTCGGGTCATTTAGTAAAATTGAAAGCGGCGCCCAAGGGAATTAGTACTAAACGACCCTCATCGGGCGGGACGTTTTAATAGCTAATTCGCCTTTTTCTATGCTATTACTTATAATGATACAGCATATACGTTTTGATTGTTTACCACGGTAAGATATTTTAATTTTACTTTGTCTTTGCAAAAAAATATTTCCTCGCGACGTTTTTAATCATGTTTAAAAAATAGGTACGCACTGCGTACATGTGGCAAGCATTTGGAATAAAAATTAGAATTCGCATTATGAACATAAAAATAATATAAAAACTGAGACAGATAAATATTGATATTTATAATTACCAATATCAAATACTTGATTAAAATAATGTTCAAGTGTAACATTGAGGTTGATTGTTATGATCCATTAACAAAGCCCCAGAAAAGGACTCACTGAACGTACTCTAAATGAAAAGTATAATCTCTGGTACCTGTGTGAGCAACAAGAATTTTCTTCGAACATGCCGACTATTAATTGACAATATAAAGATTCTTCCATTAATTAGAATTATATTCATAGTTGTCTCCGTGTTGATTATAGACTTTATTTCATTGTATACAATCGCATGGATCGACACTGCAACACATTGTTTACCATGCAGTGTTACTTCCAAACATCGACGCATTTCCGTGATTATCCCATTGAGTCGTATTGTGCCCTGATGCACCCTACTCTATTATTTTACTCTGTCTAACGCTAAATTATTTTACCGTGTCTAACGCTAGATGATTTCACCTGTCAAGGGGAGAGCGCTGGCACTTAATGGGTTAAAGTCTGCACAAACTGTAAAAGTAGGATCAACTATTTCATTAAAATTGATGGACCTGGATTTTCCCCAACATCATTTGAGAGTCTTAATCATAATGATACATAACATTATAGCATAGAATCTTAAATTTGTCAGAGGTATGCGAACTTTAATTCATTTCAGCCAAATATTATTTTCTTCCGTTGTTTAGGTATTAGTAAACTTTACCCGATTTCAGCCAAATATTATTTTATACGCTTGAAAAGGGGCCATTGTTGCTCGCACTGATCTTAGATTGGGTTGTATTTGTGTGAATGGCCACATATGAAAGTTGAACCTTGCCATCGCGCAGTACCAGAAATATTACCATTGTGCTGGAGATTAACAATCTTACCTAGTCATTGTGCGTGTATAGTATTACAAACACAAATTACAGTACAACTGTCAAACAATCTTGCAGGTAGGTTGATGTTTTGCTTAAAAAATATTTAATATTTGATATTTTAAAAAATCTTATTAAACCAACCAAAAAAAGATGTTTGAATACATCATTATAAATAGAATTCTAATTAATGGAAGCAATCTTAATAATGTCATTGGTCAGCATGTTCAAAAAGATTTATTGTATTAAATTGCTCGCAGAGGTACCAAATACTATTCATTCAGAATACAATGAGTCCTTTTCTGGAGCTTTATTCAGATGGATCGGATCATAAACAATCAACTTCGTATTAATACACTTGATATACTTGAACATTCTTTGATTCTTTTATAAATCAAGTATTTGATATTGGTAATTATAAATATCAATATTTATCTGTCGCAGTTTTTATTTTATTTCTATGTTCATAATGCAATTCGAATTTTTATTCCAAAAGCTTGCCACATTTGACACGTGGCCTTTCACCTTGCTTTTTACGCAAATACAACCTGATCTATTTAAAGATCAGTGTAAGCAACAATGGCCCAATATTTTGAAGCATAAAAAATACAATATTTGGCTGAAATCAACCAAAGTTTGCTTACCTGTGACAAATTTGAAGCGGAATATCAAGTCAATTTTGCTTTACACAGGCACAGCTTCTCACAAATTGCCCAAATGAACGAACAAACTTTAAGATATATATAAACAACTCAATCAAGTAAACCAACCAACACATGCCTCGAAAGTCACACTATTCCCTTTCTTCACCCGCCCGCACTAAACGCCTGTTACGCAGGCTAAATGTCACGTGACTGGACAAACTGACAACTTTTTTATCGTAACATAGTGGCTAGCCATATATGGCTTGCCACAAAAAATTAATCGTTTTTAATCATGTTTACTAACTATTTATAAAACAGTGCTTTCTTTGCAAGCATGTACGTCGTCGAGTAAATTTAATATATACTTTTAGTAAAGTAAGCCTGTTTATTAAGTGCTGTCTGTTGTTTTGACAGCGATATACTTGTCCGGCATACTTGTTTGATGATGATGATGATGATGATAAACTTTATTTAAAAATCACACGCTAGCCTCGTCAACTTTCGCTGATTTCCACGAGGGGCGTGTCAATTACATTATAAACTAGAGGGCACTCAGAGACTGCATACCTCCGCCTACGCGCAAACTATTGAAGTAATCTATTGTTATTAGAATTTGAATGGCTGGTGCATATACTATGCACGTCCTAATTACACATTCAGTGTAAAGTTTTATTTAATTGACCGGGAAAAGCAAGACAAACTTTTGTTATTTCTCATTCAATTTTTAACCAAATTCAACCAAATTTTAATCAGTTCTTCCTTAGCCGATGGGAAATGCATTCAAAAAATTTCGTATGAATATGTTTGGTATTTCTTGAGTTATCGTGCTCACAGACAAACACACACACACATACACACACACACACACACACACACACACACACACGCACGCGCATACACACACACACACACACACACACATACATACATACAAACCCAGATGATTACATAACCTCCTGGCGGAGGTAATAACCCAGATGATTACATAACCTCCTGGCGGAGGTAAACATACAAACCCAGATGATTACATAACCTCCTGGCGGAGGTAATTACATAACCTCCTGGCGGAGGTAATAATAGTAGCAAACATTAAAAATGAACATATTTACAATAGTCAACCTAATATTATACCATAATAATTATATTTACATTATATTATGAGAAATTGTGAGCACTAATTCGACTTTTAAATATTGGCAAGGTAGCCGAATCACGCAAATTTTCAGGTAAGGGATTCCACAATTTCTCCCCATCGTAAGAAAAACTTTTCTTAATATTTTCAGTCCTGGGAAAAGGCATTTGCAGTGATGTAGAGGAACCCCTAAGCTCGTAATCTGTGACATCACTTTTACGCATAAAAGATTAACAAGTGCATTTAGCGCCAAATCATTTAAAACTTTGTACATTTGTACTGCTTTAGACTTAGCTCGTTGAGACTCAAGAGTTTCCCACTCTAATGCAGTAATTGCTTCTAATCCAGGGGTATCATTTGTCATACCCATTACTATTCTCGCCGCTCTATTCTGCAGTTTTTGAAGTCGAGTTGAAAGGCCAATGCCCAAGGTATCCCATACCTCACTGCAATAATCGAAATGAGGGCGAACTAAAGCATTGTAGATAGAGATCAAGGTTTCCCTATCGACAAAGTCACGTATTCTTCTTAAAGCTCCTACACCGGAAGTAACCTTCTTGGCCACGCTTTCAACATGCTTGTTCCAAGACAATTTTTCATCAATTTTAACCCCAATTAATCTACTATGATGAACTTGCTTAATTTTGTCTTGATCTATTTTTATATTTGGTTGATTAGTAAGGTTCGTTAATCTATGATTTGAACCAATAAGTATTAATTCGGTTTTTGAAGCATTGAGACTCAGTTTGTTGGCTAAAAGCCAGGTATGTACACTAAGGAGATCATTATTCATGGCCAACTCAACTTCCTCCATTGACTCACCAGCTACCGTAAGATTGGTGTCATCGGCAAATAGCCGAGGGACAGCTTCATGAAGACATTCTGGATAATCATTAATATATAAGAGGAAGAGAAGTGGACCAAGGATAGATCCCTGTGGAATACCGCATGTCACATGTCGCTCAAATGACATTACGTCTCCCAGTTGGCATTTCTGTTTGCGATCAGACAAGTATGATTGTATCATGGTTAAGGCACTACTATTGATTCCGTATAGCTCCAAAATATCATGGTTTACAGTATCAAAGGCCTTTTTTAAATCCAATAACACAACCAAATTAAACATTTTGCGGTCCATATTAACGTACCAACTGTTCGTGCAATCCAAAAGAGCCGAAGCAGTTGAATGAGATTTGCGGAAACCAAATTGGTATTCAGAAAGGATCGAATTGTCGTTAAGGTATTCATAGATCTTATCATACATAATTCTTTCCATAACTTTACTTATTGCAGGTAAGATTGAGATTGGCCTATAGTTTTCTGGGAGATCTCGTGGACTCTTTTTATGAAGTGGTAGAAGTCTAGCAGCTTTCCATTCATATGGAAAACAGCTTGTTATGATAGCATGATTAAAGATGTGTGTGAGTGATAAGGTAATAGTAGGGGCTGCAGTTTTTTAAATCTTTCCAGATATTTTATCAAGACCAGTTGCTTTCGAATTGGATAAACCATTTAGAAGCTTGACTACTTTAGTATGTGAAACTAACTTAAAGCGTGTCATTTTTGATGTAGCTGGTTTGATGAAACGATCAAACGTAATGTCAGTATCATCAATAGAACTAGCTAAGTTAGGGCCAATGTCAGTAAAATATGTATTAAAAGCATTGGCAATTTCTTCAGGTGAGGTAATTTTTGCATCATTAAATTTTAATTCATTAACAACAGTATTACCTGGAGAACGACCGAGTAAGTTATTGATTGTCTTCCAAGCCTCTTTTGGATTATTATTTTGATTTGATATTTTAATGCGAAAATAATCTGTTTTAGCTTGTCGTAGGGCAATATTGACCTTATTCCTAGTTGATTTGTACTTATCCCAAGCAGCATGGGTACCAGTCACCATTGCCTCACGCTTTAATTTATCTCTTTCAAAGATCATTTTTTTAATTTCCCCAGTCAGCCACGGAACGCCAGATTTTCTTTTTCTAATACGCTGAACAGGGGCATGCTTATCCAAGACTTCCAAAAATAACTTTTTCCAAAGGGCCCACATGGAATCAGTATTTGATTCCAGAACAATTTGCTCCCATGGCTGAGCTAGAAGATACTCTCTAAAAGAGTTATGGTTAAACCTTTTCATGTTTCTGACCTCAACATTCCTGGTCATATTGCGTGTAGACACAATGGGATTGATTTTTCTTATACCATAAATTAAGCTGTGATCACTAATTCCCGTATGAATTACGCCAGTCGAATTAATTTTCTCTGGCATAGATGTTATATAGTGATCTATAAGTGTACAAGAAATATTTGTTATTCGTGTTGCCTCAGTAATAAGTTGAGATAACTGGTATGTTTCTAATATAGCTTTCAAGGTTTTAGTTGGTTGATCAGAAACCCCCTAGAATTTGCACAATTAGGAAATGGGTTGGATGCAGAATTTTGAGAATTAGCACTCACATTTTCACATAGTCAATTTCTAAGTAATAATTTAAAATTGTTTTGTAATAGCAAACTACCAGAGGGATTTAAGTGTAGTCCTCTGGAATTCAGGTGAGAGTCCTTTATATTGGAGTTCTCTATAAATGCCCAACCATTTTCACAACATGAGAATCTAATCAAGGAATTTGTTTGTCTTACCCTGTCTGCAATGCCATTGACATCTTTTCTAGTAAGAATTCCAGAAACAATGACCTTGATATCAGGATTCACACTGCTGATAGATCGTCTGTACCAAATTGGATACTTTATCAGCAACAACTTTTAAGTCCGTGCTACGTGGGTCATTAGTTCCTATATGCAGTATTAGTTTCTCTGGGCTTTTTCGCAGTATTGGCTTGATAAAGTCCTTCATGTCATCAACCGTCGCCCCCGAGAATGACTTAACCGTACTTGATAATCGAATCACCGACGATTACGGTATTACGCTTAGCTTTCGTACTGCGAACCGGGGTAGCACTTGGTTCAGATGACGCTTGACTTTGCTTTGCACTTGCGGAATTATCTGTGACATTGCTGGGCGAGGCAATAGTCCTTGTTTTCTTTGATGCTATTGGCTTTTTAGTAGCGCTTTTATTTGTGTTGACTTTTTCCTGTCGCGTGGTAGGTTCGTCATGGGTTAGGATCGACTCTTCATTCTCGGCAGATGCTGCTAGATCGCTGTCGCTAAGGATTTCATATCTGTTAACAGAACTACAGTTTATAACATTTCGGTTAATAGGCGGCTTAACGACAGGCATATAAGTGGTGGGGTTATGTGATGATTTGAATTGAATCTGATTTGGCTTGTGATTATTCACAATATTCCACGGCTTTTCTGTGGTATTTGACTTTATGCTAGACTGATTATAGTCATTTTGTATGAGCTGTAAAGCTGTTAGTAAACTTGATTTCTCGTTTTCAAGATTCTTGTTAGATAGGCTCAGCTCCGTTATGGTGTATGTCATTTGTTTGTAAATAGCTCCTGTATTGTGTTAGGTTAGTTATTTATACTATTGTTGTATTACTGTAAACGGCCCCTTGGAAATCAGATGTTATTAGACTTGATTTCTCGTTTTCAAGATTCTTGTTAGATAGGCTCAGCTCCGTTATGGTGTATATCATTTGTTTGTAAATAGCTCCTGTATTGTGTTAGGTTAGTTATTTATACTATTGTTGTATTACTGTAAACGGCCCCTTGGAAATCAGATGTTATTAGATCTGAAGGGTTACCGTTTCCAAATAAGAATAATAATAAAAATAATTAAATAATAATAATAATAATTCCGCGAATCCTCGTAAACTATCATCTTTCCGTAATTGTTCCAGCCATTTGATGAACGCGCCGCCGTTATTGGTATGAACTGGCTTCAAGTTTCCGCAACTGTTCTAAGTGGACAGTTCTCGACAAACTAAAAGCAAATATCACGAGGTAAGACTTTCTTTCTTTGGAGGATTTCCGGAACTTCATTGGCCTAGCAAAATCGACACCGATCACCTCAAACGCCGCACCCGGTGTGGGCCTACCACATTTAGGCGGTTCTATTACAAAGGGAATATATTGAGTAGATATTGTGGCTGGTTGCCCCAGTGTCCACGAGAAGTTTTGAATCCTTCGTACTCCTACCCTGACTATCTTTTAAAGTAAATACGAATGACTGTTCATCCAAGTCTTGATTCTTCGGTTGTTCAGTGATAGACTTTGCTGCGTCCTTCTTTGCGGCTCTGCAATCCCTTGTGTTGTGGGTCTTGTTTCTACATTTGGTACACCATTTCTCGCTCTTCATCCAACATTCGGAACTTTTGTGACCTTTCTTTTCGCATTTGAAACATTTTCCATCGAACTTTGGTTTAGCGGCGTACATCACGTTGTCTTTAATATCTGTACTATTGCAGCTCTTCTCGCTCTCTTCGTAGTTTCGTAGCGCTGTTTTAAAATCGCTGAATGTCATCTGCTTTTCACGCTGAATTACTACGGTAGAAAAGGTTTTATAGTTCCTCGGGAGACCTTTCAGAACCATTGCAATAAGTAGACCGTCGCTTATTATTTCTTTCGCTGGTTTCAGTGCTGTCGCGGCAGTTTCCGCTCGTATGATATAGTCCGTTGTGGATTCGTTTTCGCCCTTTCTCAGTGACGTCAGTTCTGTGTATAACGCTATAATTCTGGGTTTTCCTTTTCCCTGATAGTGTTCTTTCAGTACCGTTAAAGCTTTTCGACCATCATCCTTTGCCTCCCTTATTATTAGAGACAAGCTTCGGTCATCTAAACACTGTACCAGTTCGGCGAAGGCATCTGCATTCTTCGCCTCACCTAGCTCATCCTCATCGCTGCTAGGCACAAAAATTTTGTAAAGTTTTTGAATCCTCATAAACGATAAAAACTTCACTTCCCATAGTTCGTACTTCGCTTCGTTTCCATCGAAGACTAGACCTCTCCTGGGCCCATAACCTGTTGAGTTTGAGGAGGCCATATCTTTCTCCTCCCGGATTAAGTACAACTAACAACATCAGAGTTTTGTATCAATCTTATTCTTTATAACGAGAACATGTACATATATATAAAAGATTACATAAAATTGAGTCGAATTCCTTGCTATATAAGGTTTAACTATTACATCAATGAATTGACTGATTTGGATCCATGGAATGCAGTTCAAGTGGTTTTATCCAGTTATGCAATTCATAATTGTTTTATCTCATTAGTTCAGTTGGATATACAAATGATATTATAGTTTAACTAATATGACAGATTATTAGAGCACATAAGTTGACACACTACTCCACTGTTCACCCGTGTTCTTTTAAGCAAATGTGCCTGCTCAAAAATGCAAAATCTTGCAAGCCTGTGGATACAATATACTGAAGTGAAGAAAGTCAGTAGTTTTACATGTAGGATTTTTTTTGAGCGCTCTCTTTTGTATGATATTTTTTTTTCTCGATTGTTTGCTGCATGATTTTTTTTTCTTTCTCCTTCGATTGCAGGAATTTTTTTTCGAAATCTTCCAGCACCCTCCCCCCCCCCTCAAAAATCAAATGGTCCGCCCCTCAAATCTATCAATGTAGTCTTTGTGAATGCCAATCATGTTGTAAAATGTGGACTGGACTGGATTGTCAAACTAGGTCATTAGATAGCGGTCATTAACTATTGGGCCGGTAAATACTGCAGATGATCTCGCTATAGACAAAATTTTGATTTAGGCAAGAAGAGCATGCAACTGAGCAAGATCACCACATCAGCTAGAACGACCATCCTAAGATTAGTAAAATTGCAAAGTTTGGCCGCAAAATGTTGCATCCTCGTACCCAGGTCCCTGCGACGGAGGTTGAAAATGTTCTTGCATAGAATGCGGAAAGTATAGCCCTGCGAGATTTGCAAATTTTACTTAATTTGTATTCGCGCGAGAAAATGCACCACGTTTGGGCCGAAAGTTCGCATTTCCCATATATAAAAAAAAACTGAACAGAATTGAAATTTCTCTCAATTTCGCAAAACAGCTATTAGTATCCAGTTTTTGATATGTATAGCTCCTTTGTACTTCCAAGGATGTTAGCTCGGCATGCAAGGATTTCCGAATTTATTTTTCATCGGCCGACTGGCCAGTTGATGGTTAATCCTTATCATGACTTCTCTGTAAAATCTTGTTGCTGATCAGCTTGTGTCATCATGGTAAATTACAAAGCCGTATTTAGGGCCGGATTGTTTACGAGCAAATTTACAATTTTTGCTAGTATCTCAACAGTTGCGTCCAAATCTGTAACTTTCAAATCCACTGGTCATAGAGCTAATAACTTGAAATTAATATTATCACGATTATGTTTTCTAGTAATACAAAATCTAAAACGGCTCTTGACAGTTGTGTCCGCGTCTTGACTATTTTTACATAATTGCCTAGTTGATTTCATTGCCATAATAAAATCTATGCTTGGGAACGTATATAGTGGTTCATTAAATTTCCAGGCTCGAGATCTTTGCTTGCACTTCAATTAGTGCCTTTTCCTGCGTTTCTGATCGCTTTATTCGCTTAAAGATGCCTTCGGCTTCTTTAAGGTGATACAATACCTCAGATCTATCTCTGTATTCTTCCTCAGTGAAAGTGTCTGCCAATGTTTTGTGAATATCCAGCCGTATGTTGTCGCTAACTGATTTTCTGACACACAACTCTTTGACTTTTCTGAAGGTTTCCAGTGCACTAACATGATTCTTCAAACCTTCGTAACATAGAGCAATGTGAAGAACACATTCCGTTTCATCATCTGCTGACTGGTTAACTTCAAAATATTCCAACGCTTCTTGGAAGTAATGCAGTGCTTTCTCATATTCTTGATGTTTAAAGAGCGCACTAGCAAGCAAGTGGCAGGCTAAGGCCACCTCTGCCTCTGGCTTAGCTTTTTCTTCATAAATAACTCTCTTCATTTCAAGTGCTTGTTGCAGTTTTGGGATTGCTTGTTCCCACTGATTTAAGATAAAACAAGCATATCCTACACAGAAAGAATAAAGAAAGGTATAATTAAATTATTTTTAGTGCACCACCTAACCATATCAGGTGTGGTGCCATGAAGGTCGACCCAAATTACTAAATATATCTGATACGTGAACATGCAAAAACATGACCACATACTTTAGGCAAGAAACTGACTTGGTTCGCGCTACAAATTGCACAGTATAATAGTACAGTATTATAGAGAAATTTATTACTGCCAAAATCTCATTTATCGCTGCACAAGTCCCACTGAATTATTACTGCCTAAATTGGATATGACTGCATCTTAAAATAATCCTTGCATCGTCACATTTGCTGCTAGCTACAGTAGATTTTAACCGATAGCCTGCTTGCAGTCTGCAATTAGTAAAAGTAATGAAAGGTTTCTGATAAAGTTATATTGGCTTCAGTTTAAAATGTGTTGTTGCATGGGTGTAAGTCTTTTTCTATTAATTATCCAAGATTTCACACAAATATACTATATGGCAGGGTTCCATCTAGAAACTGTACTCCCTTGCTAGGATGGACATATTTAGATACAATCACTAATTCAGTTTAATTCATCAACCGCACGCTTTCCTTGCTGAATATAAAATAATATGGATTATTTATTAATTATAATAAAGATTAATTATATAGATTTATTTTTCATACTGTAAATACAGATTCAGGCTTTTAGCTGTTATATTAAAAGACACCACCACAAGCAATATAGCTTGGCAAAAAACTTCATTTTCGTGTACTTAATGTTACATTAGTTAAACCCAAGGGTCCCAATTACAAAAACGAGGCTCTACTACCTAGGCTAAGTGACGAATACATTCTGGAACGGTCTGAAGGTAAGTATCGAAATTATTCTCATTTAGGATTCAAATTTATTAAAACATGAAAAAGATGTAGGTTAATTATCAAGTCTTCGTAAATAATTCAACTCACATTAACAAGGGAATTTAATGGTTAAAACATTTTGTCTTATTGGAAGTTTGCAGACTGAACTCACCATATCCTAAATTTGCTAACTAACATCTGGCCATGGAAAATATTCCCAAATTTGAACAGCATCTAATTTCCAAAGGCGCTGTATTACTGATTAATTTTATTAATCTCGCAATGTTACTCAGTATTTTATCCCTATTTATAATGATTGCACAAAATGTTATCCCTTTTTATTCTCTGTGCGGTCATAAATTTCCTTAAAATAATCGACGCTGTTGTTGATTAAGCAGGTTTTTGCCTGAACAGATACATTGCGTTATTAAATTATTTAAATGATTACCTGAAATTCTTGACTTTAATATCAGTACATTTATTCAAAGGAGTATAAGAAATATATAAAACTCATGTATATTTCTACACTCACCCAAATTGCTTAATGCGCAAGCATAATCCAAGTTTGGCTGCCCTTCCGTCATTATTTTCAAAGCTTTCTCAGCCTCTTCGTAGGCGTCTTTTGCTTGTTGAGCTTCCCCTGTTTCCAATATATGGCAATTACCTTTTAGAACTAACACTGCACAATAATTCTGCAAAGAACCACCTTTTTTAAGAAGTTCTCTTCTTAAGGGTATGAGCTTATCCAAAGTTTCGGAAGCGTCCTTGCGCCTTTCGTCAGTATACTGGACGAGAGCAATATGGTAAAGCACGGTGGCAATATCTTCTCTTACTGGATCTTCTGAATGCAGCATTTCCCTGATTTCCAAAGATTTCTTGTAATGCACCATGGCGTCGTCCAGTCGTTCTAACTTTTTCAGTGTGTCCGCCAGATTTTGGTGAAAGGTTCCTGCATGCGCGGTCGGTGGCATTCCTGCGACAGTATTTATGCAGCAAAGATAGTATTCGAGGGCACGTTCCAGGTTGTTGCTTTGCTCATAAATTAATCCAATAGTGTTCATGATTTTAGCATAATAAATTTCACTGTCTTGTGTCAATGAAGCATTACGAATCGCTGTTGGTCGAAACGTTTGCGCTATTTTTAAAGCTTTTTCTCCGTCTTGCAATGCAAGGTTGAAATAAAAGCATCGGCGATTGAGTTCGCCTCGTACAAGAAAAGCACAAGAAGCAGTATAGGCATCAATAGATTTGGGGTCTTTCTCGTAACTGTTGATAAGACTGTCAAGCAGTTCATATGCTTGTGAGTATCTTCCTGTTTCCGTAAAAATTGCTGCAAGATTCCATAGAATGCCATGACGAGCTTTCACCGCAAATTGTCGCTGTGAAGTTGTCTTTTTAACTGACGAGGCAATGCGCTGTAACATGGCTTCTGCATCACAGAACATTTCATCAGTTCGGAAAATTCCTACTACTCGCTGTTGGACATTCCACAGCAGGAGCATTAAATAATCTTTCTTTGAATCAGTCGGATCGACCTGTTCCTCCAGACGCGCGATTAGGTCAACATACATCTTCTTTGCGGTGTTTCGTTGTCCACTGGCTTCATAAAACGTGGCAAGATGGTACACTTGGCAGAGCTGTCCAGCGTTAGGAACACTGGATTTAGACAACATTGTGTCGATCAGGCGTCGCTGTTGTTTGGCAAGTTCGATACCGTCGTCGATTCTGCTTGTCTGTAGGAAAATCTTTAGCAGCGAAGAATTGATCCGAAGTAGCGCGACATGACTACTATCTTTCAAGGTCTTCTTTAAAACAGCATCTGCAGTTCTCAAGTGCTTTTCAGCTTTATTGGGGGACTGTTCTCCTAAAAGTTCTCCAACTGTTAGGTGTGCATTGCCATAGAATTTATCGTCATCCAAGTTAATCTCTTCGAGCACCTGCATGGCTTTGTCGAGATATTCTAACCCTTTTGATTCACGGTTTTCCGTTATCAAGAAATACCAGAGAGTTTCAAAACATCTGGCCAAATGGTGGTGATTAGATTCCTTGCCGTGACGTTTTTCTTCTATCTCGAGCGCTTTTTCGATGCATGACAGACGATACGAAACATCACAAGAACAATGTGCTCCCACGTTTGCAATACGTATAAGAACATTGGCTTTGTTGCAATTGTGGCCATTTTGTTGACATTCCATTCTTACATTTTCGTGAATTTTCAAATAGTCATGGTAATGGCTTAAGGCTTCCGTGAACTTTCCACGTTCTTGTTCACACATGCCAAGATAAAAAAGTATAGACGCGGCAGTTGAGTGTGGGTTGCCTTTGTACACAATCTTAGCAATTTTGTTCGCTTTCTTCAAAGAATTGAACATTTCGTCCCACTGCTCATAAAACCGGTATATTTGTGCTTTAATAACTAGTGCGTCGATAATACCCGGCTCGATCAACTCGTGCTCGTGGACATGAGAATAAATTATCAGCGCCAACTGCAAAAAGCGGTCTGCTTCTTCAATATTCCGGAGATAATAATGAACTTCACCAAAGTTGGTCAAACAGCGAGCAAAATAGGGATGAACAGCGTTTTTCCCAAAGAGATCACTGGCAATCTCTAAAGCATCGTTCAATATAGTTTTTGCTTCTGTAAGCTTGTCAGCGTTAAGTAAAACGACAGCAAGGTTGTTTAAGCACATAAAGTAACCAAAACGATGCTTCCGTAGGTTCCTTAGCATCTGAGTGATACGTCTAAGTATGCTTTCAGCTTTATTGTACTGCTTCATATGCATAAAAAGAACAGCGCTGCTGTTAATAAAATCCAATTCATTCTTAACGAAACTCTCGTTCAAAACATCTCGCTCTTGAAAATCCTGCCTCTCTTGAAAATCCACGATTTGTTTGTACATTTGGACAGCTTCTCGAAAGAGGCCCTGATTTGTATAGATATCCATAATCAGCATCAATGCAACTAATAAACTGCTTTTTTCAACAACATCCGGTGCCCCTGTGTACAGGATTTCCACCTCACGGCAACACTCAATGGCTTCGTGAAACTTGCCAACCATTTGGTAACAATTGGCGAGCAAGAGAAATATTTCCACCCTACTGGCATTATCCATTTTGCCATCTTTGGCAGAAAGTAAACAATCGAACGCTTTAGGAAGATGTAAGACACGTAGGTACGCTGTAGCTGTTGTCAATGGCGAAATATCCACAAAATTCGCTTGCTGAAGCACTTCAAGAACCAACGTTTCTGGTTCATCCAGATCATCATTCCCGTAAACTTCTAAAATTCGAAGTACGACCGATTTTAACGGTATAAGACTTTGATAAAGACGAATGATAGCTGTCGAGTGGGGATATGGAATATTTTTCTCTTCTGTTACTGACAGTTGTGGAACTGTAGGCAATGCCTCCTTTTGCCTACCATGTTTCTGGTAACACTTTAATCGAAGCTCTGTTGTGATACTCAATGCTGCAAGTAGATTTTTAGCCCCATCTTCAGTGAGTATCTTCTTCATCTTCATTTCATGTACACATTGCCACGAACTTCGCCCGAAAATTCCAAATAATTTTGATAATTGTTCAACCAGAAGACTTGTCAATCTATAGACCTCTTTCTTCACGTCTTGCTGTGTTCCAAAATGTTGGGTTGTCATCCCTTCGTTGCCATAGGTTTCCAACAAACTTTGCATGATCTGCAATATTTGTTTTTGTGAATTTCTCATTCTGTCAGTATGAGTGAGTTGGGCTAACAATTTCTGCTCGTATGTCATCGTAAGTTTTTCGTCGCCAAAAAGGTGACACACGCTCCTGAAAACATTTGCAGTTTTCAGACTTTCCATAGAAGAGCCAGGAATAATGTCTTGAAGCTTCAGCATTTCATCAACAGTCATGATGTATTCTTGTCGAGGTAGGCCGCGCCATTCTTTTCTTCCAAGAGGTGTCTTGCACGCCCACGGCATCATACCGTCGAACGAAAATCCTTTTGGAATGATATCATCGCAAAACCAATCATCTTCTTTATTTTTACTGTAGAAATCATTTAAACTAGAAATGCCAACACTTGGCAAAATGGTTTCCCCTAATTTGATAATTTGTATTTGAATAAAATATGTCAGGAATCGGAAATACTGCCGTTGTTCTGGTGAAGGGTTTTTGATGTTGTCATCAACCAGAATTGAAAACTCTAAATCAGAGTAGGGAGTGACTTCTTTTCTAGATGTAGATCCTAGACCAATGATGGAGAAGTTGCAGGGTGCTGGACCTGCAATTTGACTACAATGAAACAAAATGTCAACCAGGAAGCACTTCATGTCATCGTAAATTTTTTTATACATACTTTCTATTTGGTGGCATCTTTTTTCTTCTTCTTCTGAGTTCCAGTCTGGAAATTTGGCAAGCGTGGGAAGATATTCGTTTGTGACTTTTAAACGAACTTCTTCCAATTTTTTGCGATTCAGTATTCTTCTATCGCTCATTTCGTTAAAGCGTTCAGCGCCACTAGGCCCGAATACTCTATCAACAAACTTTATCTCTGCTTCCATGATGGCTGTGTTGATTTCTTTGTCTTCTCTGTAACTGCCATACTTGTAAATTCGCTCAGCCTCGAACAGAGCGATGCCTTTAATCATCATTTCACAAAAACCATCGTCATCCAGGTGTTGAGAGGCTCGGGTTAAATATATCTCCGCCATGGTATGAAAACATGTCGCTTTCTCTTTGTTGAAATTTGAGGAATTTGGCAATGCGGATAAAATCTTTAAAGCTTTACTGAGTGAGTGTTCAGCAAGGTTTGGATTATTTTCTTTACGGTCTTTTAATCCTTTATCAAAATGATCTAAAAATACGAATGTAGTTATAAATGTATAGTTATGACGAATATATATACATGGCATTGACCGGCTGCGAAGTTCGGATGAGCCTCTAGGCCAAAGGGCGAGGGACGTTTTCAAGACCGGGGGCACAGTTTTTCTGATCCGGACCGACGCTGCCGGTAAATAACGTGTTTATTTCTTATCAAGTGTAAAAATTGAATTCATTAACATTCCAGTGTTGTTTGCGAACTAATTTGAGATCAGTTGTGTATTGTTAAAGTGAGGCTGACAAAAATTGAAAAGTTCAAAGATATACTGTAAAACACGAATACGAATACTATACCTTATGCATGAGTATTAAAAAAATATAGTTTTCTCGGCGTAAATTTTATAAATTTCAAATAACTTTTCGACTTTCAGTCGCATTTCTATCAAAATATTGTTAATTTTGGTGTACATCGTGGTTAGTATGAAGTCTTTAGGGCTTGATGCAATTCATTTTCGTATTCTGACTATCGTTGGGCTACTTTTTTCAAAAGTTTTGGGCAGATTTTTTCGTTTAAATATTGTTTCACTCTTCGGTTGTTGCCCCGAAACCAGAACTAGTAGTTGCATTTCACAGCGGACAGTTGCCTTTTAGAGCGGACCGGGCGGACAAGGGGGAATTTTGTTCTCGACCAATTAGCGCATTTGTTGACAATATTGCTGTAAGCCAATCAGAATGCGACTCAAGGCATTTTTTTAATACCATGGACTGGTGGGGCATTTGCCCCACTGGTCCCCTTCCTCTGCCCCCGCTGAAGAAAAAAATGGCCTATTGCCCCAAAGCCAGGGCCCCAAGACCTGTATTGATTAAATGAGTTTAACATTTAAAAGGAAGTTTATAAAAACAAAATTTGTTGGTGATTATGAGATTCATCCGGACTGACGTGTTTGTTAAATGCAATTTATTACAAATTTCACCATTTGTTTTGAAAAGCTGAGAATTTTTTTAAATGTGTTTTAAGAATGCAGGAGTTGCAATTTCAGAACTAGACCCAAAATTTAAACGTTTTCTTGGGGAGCATGCCCCCAGACCCATTAGATAACTCAGGCCTGCGGTACTCGGCTTACACCTTTATCCTTGGGGCAGGGCAGGGCAGGGCAGGGCAAGGAGAGAATGGACCCTTAAAAATGCACTGGAATGCGTAATTGGTTATTGTAAGTAGTTTTCCTGCGAGCACAGAAAGCCCACTTCCGGTAAAAGCATACATTTGGATAGGGCCTTAAATAAAGCTTCGGGGGAGGGGGGGTGAGGATATTAATGTTTTTGATTGGATTCAACATGACAAGGTAAAATAAGAAATTTTCTAAAAATTTGCCGCTGGGATTTGCGTTTTATTGCCTAGTTTTAAAATTATCTGCATTCGTTCTCACGCAGAACAGTCAATCGCTCAAAATCCCAAGAAAACAAATGATAAAGTCAATGCAGAAACCAATCTCGTTCCCAGGGTATTTAGGAAATACCCTTGTATGGGCTGGTCACGTGCTTGGTCCAAAATTTAGCGCCCGAGGAAATCACTTATTTATCACGCCGTTACCGAAGCTATTCGATGTAATATTCGGATTTAAATATTTAAACAAATTGTAAACATTGTAAACATTTAGTAATCGTGATTTATTTCGTCATTGATAAATTCAATACGATCGTGATCAAGTAAAAAAATTACACGATCTAGGAGTCGGTGCTGTGTCATTATTAAGTTTAATCGAGAGCGATAAAGAAGCGAAGACATTGGAAGATGGGAAATATTCTGACTGTATTATATGGCACAGCAGAGTCATTGCTGAAGACAAAGACAAAGTGTATGGCAGAACGGTTTGTGCTTTGGCTATTGATGCATGAAGCTCATTTCAGTATGTATTATAATAAATCCTAAACATGTGTTTGCATTTGCAATTCTCAAAGCCACAGCAATCGATCGGCTTTGACCATTTTAATAGTCGTTATTTTATATTGTCTTGATTTATACGTTGCCTCGTATTATCTATTGCACGTAGCACCAGCAAGTTTATGAGCCATTCTAGTTAATATACATGCCCCAACCCTCTGATGTAAACCCTTCATAATTGCCCTCATATAAACTTGCATGCTAGTACTACATGCAAATAGATAATACGAGGCAATGTATAAAAAGACAAATTCAATTTAAATAAACAATACAAAATATTAATGAATAATGACTATTAAAATGGCCAAGCCCGATCGATTCCTGTGTCTTTGGGAATTACAAAAGCGAACACATTTTTAGGATTTATTATAATACATACCATTCTTTAATCGCATGAGCTTCATGCATCAACAGCCAAAGCACAAACCATTTTGCTATACGTACATTTGTTGAAGCATTCGTTTCCATCGTTCGGTCTTCAACAATGATTCTGCATATAATACAGTCAGAATATTTCCATTCTTCCAATGCCTTCGCTTCTTTATCGCTGTCGATTCAACTTAATAATGACACAGCACTGACTCCTAGATCATGTAGTTTTTTGACTTGATCTCGTATTGAATTTATCAACCGAAACCACGATTACTAAATGTTTACAATGTTTACAATTTGTTTAAATATTTAAATCCGAATATTACATCGAATAGCTTCGGTAACGGCGTGATAAATAAGGGATTTCCTGCGTCAGTTGTAAGATTTACGACAACATCCTTTTCGTTTATAATAATAGACTGAAAAGCCTTTTTCTAATGCGCAGTGTTAAAACTTTCAAATTTAAAAATACTACAGACTTGTTGATATAGCCCATGCGTGTGAAGGTCATTGAAGGCCGATCTTCCAATTATCGTGTAGATGATTGTGATTGGTTAATTGCCGGGAAGTCAAATGTATAGCGAATGTGAGCAGACGTTAGGTGAGGCCTCGGGCCACTAACAACGTCTGCGCAGGAGGCTAACATGATTCCAGTGGAGATATTTTTTTTAACAGTTCAAAATACTTGCTAATTTTTGTTTATTTTCTTTGCTTTGAATTTACAAGAACATTCTTACATTTTTACCAACAGCCAAGTAAAGAAACCAAGCAAATTGTTACTCACAGTGCTCTCTCGTGTTGTTATTCAATGCCGTCTTTTCACAATCGAGCGCGGTTTTATAACAAACGTTTATGAGATTTTCAGTCATTTCTACATATGTAATGTTTTTAAAATACGCCATTAGATTTATCTTTTCTTGTAAATGTTTATATGCTTTGCCCCGATTTAATTACTTGTTACTACGTCCACGCGCCTTGGTTATAAGATTGAAAGAAACAGTGTTGTATTGTCTGGGACTAGAGCCCAGTATTAGCAAATGTAAACATTTGATATACTAGCCAAACAAATTTACAGTGTCAGACTCGCACAGACTGTCATACGAATAAACATACTTTTACTAACATTTTTAAAGTTTTCATTGTGAATCATCTGTTTTAGTTCATTAGTCATTAATATGCTCTAAAACACAACGCTTTCAAATATATTTGTATATTTATTTAATAGTGTCATAGACGTGTCAAAGTGATATACAGTATATGCATTTACAAGCAGTCCTGATAAAGACGATAAAAGCTGTCGACCCATTAAAAAATAACGGTATTCTATTCCAAAAAGCAAAAACATTAAGTCTCACTTGTATTATTAAGTATATATACTAGAAATTCATGCATGCAGCAACCCCTCGCCTAAATTTTCCAAACATCGAATTATTAACATGAAGTATTTAAAAATGCCCAATACTAGAAGTGTTGCCACGACAACACGATATTTTTAAATTTTCATTTTTTTGTATCTTTTTGTACAAAACGGCAAATTAGTTGAAAGCTTGGGACTTTTAGTTATACAACAATATATACTGTCGGAATGTTATTCTGCTTTTTGTAGGTTTGTTATTCTGCTTTTGATTTAATGTAAAATTTAACTTGAAACTCTTCGTTAAAAACAGTTTGAAATGTTCTGCATCCAACTATTTTAAAAAGACTACACTTGCCGTAAACATAATAAGTTCAAATTGTTCGGTAATTTCAGTTCCGACTCTTCAAATCAATTTGTCGTCCTTTATTTTACGGTTTTTTCTTAAATTAAAAAGTATAATTTAGTTAGGAAACTTACAGATTCGTTGGAAAGGAAAATAGTTCATGTTTTAGGCAAAAGTTAAAAGCAACAAAATTCATAAACATTAATAATTCAAAGCAAACTTGCCCCATTTTTCACGATTTCCCATAGTCCGTAAATTTTTCTTCAAACATTGATTGCTTCAAAGCTCATTGTATGGAACGTGATTTTCCAAATAGCCTATATATGTTTTTGAAAGTTGAAATCCAACCTCGTTCCCAGGCTCTTTGCTCTTGGGAAGCAAAGACCCTGGTCGGGCTGGTCACGTGACCGATAGAAAATTGATAACCTAAGAGGGGGATGGAAAAGTATCAAATTACATGTTTCCACTTCCGCACCTCACACTTCGATTGCAAGGAGTGACCGTTCTATACAATCATCTTTGAGAATCATATATACTTCAAAATACTTGCTAAATTGGTTTCTGTTTGCTTTTAAATTATACAAACATGCTAAACTGTAGATTCTTATAGCAACAAACAAGTCAGAAAATCAAGCAACGAAAACGTATGATCGTATATGCTTGGAAATATTTGCCCTTTTATTGTCTCCCGGGGTTTGGGCGCAGTTTCATTTCACGCGTACGTTTCTGTATCTGGCTCTGGTTCAGATACGTATAATATAATCATAATATGCCATTGAATTGTTGTCATATGGAAACGGTATAAATTTTGTTAAATAGAGGTCTCAAAAGCGACTGTGTAGGTCGTAGGCGTAGCGCCTTGTCGGTCCTACAGCAAACGTTACATATTTGGACACTAGCCAAATAGACATTGAATGCCATTCTATTGATTCTAAAACGGTTTATAGACATAGTGCTCTAAATTTTTTTAAAAAGGTTATCATCGTTTATATTCAACACAAAGTAGGAAGGAGTGTTAACGTACATGTACAAAATTGTTTGGGATCAACAGTAAAGAATTATACGACAATTCACAACTGCCTATGCATTTCCTTTTTTGTCTGCACAAGTACCTGTTTGTTGAAGCCAAAATCACTAAATCAGATTGCACAGAATCTCCGATATGAATTATATAGCCATTTACCCTCGCCCCTTGAATGCAAAGGAATGATAGCCGAAAAGGTTTAGCAAAGTATTTTTTATTATATTTGGTATAAAGTGTCCATACGTTTTATCAGGGATATATATATACATAATTCATAAACTGTATATATGCGCACGAAGTCCAGCTCATAGAATACTTAATTGAGTTTCAATAAGCCTTTTAAAGTTTCCATTGATAGATAGGTTGTTTGCCTCTAGTATGGTTTGGTGAAACTGCTAAAATGTCATTTATACAGTGTACGATAAAGATTATTTAAACTCTTGATTTAAATATTGATGACTCACAGCAGTCGAAAGAAGCTGTCGGGTTTACGGGTTTTTCTTCAAATATAAAGTCCTGAATGGGCAATGGGAATGAAATTGAAAGGTCTTTATAAGGTTTATAAATTATTGTACCTGCTGTAAATTACTGTAATACACAAAATATGAAATAATTTACTATGAAGTACAATACCAGTGTCTGGTGCAATCTGGTGCATATATCGTCCTAAATATTCAAGTTATATGTGCCGCTCGCACGGAAACGCACAGTGGAGTCTCGGTGTTCGTCTGATGACAGATAGCTATACTTCGAGTCTTCGACATAATCATTCTTGATCGTTGAGTTTCAGCAATGTAAATGAAAGGAATTTTACAGTCCATAACGGGTTTTAATCCTGTGCTTTCACAGTCAAAATAGCACTATTGTTTACACACACAGTTAGCGATGTTTGGAAAAGCTTCCATTATAAAATAAATCCTTTGGCTTTGTTGAATATCGGATAGGATACACTTCAACAATAAACAACCATATCGTTCATTTAGTATCGTTTGGTCGATCAATCGGTATAGAATTGGGAAGACATATATGTTTCTACGGCGATGCGTGCTCAACTCGCAAGCCAGGCGCGTGTGGAGTCCTTGGAAGTGAAATATGATCCAGCTTCTTGCTTGAAATGTACCGCAACACTTATTATTGAAGTTGTGTCATGTGTGCATACGAATTTAAAACTGTTCCTTTCACGATTTCTTGTTGCAAATTACAGTTTTATCACCCGAAATTATAACACATAAAATTGCAATTTTCCAAACGTAACAAACAGACTCCTCTACCACCCCTCCCTGAGATCAATTCAATTTACCACGCAGAATCTGCGGGGTCACGTGACCAGCCCCGACCAGGGTCTTTGCTTCCCAAGAGCAAAGAGCCTGGGAACGAGGTTGCGGCTCCACTTGGATTGTTCGAACTATTATGTTACTAAATAACAAAATTAAATCCATTCGCATTGCCAGAAATTACAGCTACGCAATGCCAAAGGTGAACATTTAACAATTATTTGCCGAAATATTCACCGAGACGAAGTCGAGAATATTTGAATAAAATAACTCCATATATAGTTGAATATTTACAATCTAAACTACCTAATCCTTGAATTAATTTTATAATTTGGCAGAAAATCTATAGTATGAACTCGTGTAATAATAATTTTATTTGTATAATAATTTTCAAGGCATACAATAGCAGTTTTGACTTGGAGTCGTTTTGACTTTGGGCCGTTTTGACCGGTAAGCAAATAGATAGTCTCTGAATTCTAATAGATTACAAAATTTAAAAAAAATTGGAAGATAAATTTACTAAATAGTAATAAATCAATCAGATTAATTTCTTTATTGTCTTTATAACGGGCAACGTAAACAATGTAATCAGCCAAGATGGCGCCAATGATACTCAATGACGTCATGTGAAAGCGCACAATACAAACATATTTCTTTGCATTTTAAGTTAAGGTCAATGACATCAACTGCTTGGTTACATGTCCTCCTCCACACTGGATGCTGTAGAATGGTCATGTGACTCAATGGAATCAGTATTTAATGATTGGTTAGCTGGCAATAATTGTTGGGAACGCAGCATGTCATCTTGTTCTCTAAACATTTCCTACGAAAGGAACAAAACGTTGGTCTGGGATGTTGGTGTCACAATGGCTATTGAAAATGTCTTTCATGTCTGTGACCGAGCTTTGATTCCTGAAATATGCTGTTGTTTGACTATAACGTTTCCCTGTAGTAACACTGGGTCAAAAAGGGAGCGCCTTACTGAACCTCTAGGATGAATTATTTAATTAAAACTGATAGAACTATCCAGCAAAAGTAAAATTAGTTTGTTTAAATTTCCTCCTGTAGTAACAATGGATCAATAAGAGATGACCTTTACTGGAACTCTTGCATGGAAAACCTTTTAGAACTGACAGAACTATCCATTATAAATCAAATTAATTTAGTTTAGGTTTCCTCGTGTAGAAATACTGGATCAATAAGGGATGACCATTATTTCCAAAACCTACCTCCAATTCGTCTTTGTTCATTTGTTTGTCGAGATCATCTCGAGTTTTAACTCGCTCACCAATAAAAACAATTCTCTCCTGTAAAAATTAGAATGTCAGGATATTTTTTTTTTCAAACAGAGTGACTAGAAAATTTTTTTCAAAAGCTTATCATTAGTTCTTCAGCTAGCTAATCCTTAAAACTAGAATACTGTATGCAGAGACCTTATAGGTAGATTTCATCATAGATGGTTGTGATGGTATAAGTTCTCTGAGTTCTACGAAACTGGTGTTGGCCTGATATTGGTGAGTTTGAGTGAGCGTTACAAGAGAGCAGATGGAGGTCAACTTCAGATATGTTAACACTTACAGGAGCAAGAAAATTAAGCGACATCTCTCAATTCTATATATTTGCGCGCTGATATAAGACTACGAGATATAATTAAAAGAATTCACAATGTTTTCTCACTTTGATAGCTACAGATTGACCACCATTTGCTGTATGATGAGGCGCAGCGAAACCCTACAGTAGGACTTTTTGTAATTATTACTGGTAGTTATAATACTGGTAGTTTATACTCACTCTGTCTGTTTGGGCCAGTCGTGGGTCGACACGTTCCAGCTCATCTTTGGTGAGATATGTTTGATATACAACTTTGTGGTGTGTGTCCTCTGGAAGAAACGATCGATTTTTGAATGAGCTAGATGCATTTGTATCAAATTCATTTAAAAAAAGAAAACCAATGAAGCAGCAGCAACTTACCTGCACTCTTCTCATGTTTCTTTCGAAATTCGATATAGAAGACGAACGCGTCGAGAATATAAGCAACGACAATTGTCATCACTACCTGAAAAATAAATGAGGAATCTCCCAACTAGATAAATTCTAGAGAAATGAGATGTGCCGAAGTCTCCAGTTTTTTCCTTTGACTTTCTTAGCAATCTGCGATAAATCTCGTACTTAAGTACCGGAGGTTCGCCAATATTACGGTCTGGTACTTCTTTGTTTTCAACCAAGTACCACGTAGGTACGTACGTGGTACTCTTGCTAACTGTGTACTTCCTTTTTGCTGATACCATGAAAATAGGACCTTTCATCGTTTGCTCAATTTTGAACTAGAATTTGCCCGGTTTTTAGGTACAATCTGCTTATTTCTAAGCAGAATTGCCCGATTCTTAAATATAATCCGCTCGACTTAAAAATGAGTGGGGGTGTAAGCCTATGCCAAAACTTACCAGTATAACAACATAAAAGACCATAAAATATATTCTACTCCATTCGGTTGTGGCGATAACAAAACCTTCCTAAAAATGTAAAAACAGACACGTTTAATAAGATTTAGTATCATAGCATGCATGCGCGCTCTTTCATTGATTATAACTACAATATACAGATCCAAAAACTGATTCTTAAGCATGAGTTTAAGCTGGGGAAAGTTGAATTTTTACGACGTTCTTACCATGATAACATGCCAATTGTTCACCACGGTTAATTCAAACAGAGTGACTAGAAAATTTGTTTAAAAAACTCATCATTAATTTTTGAGCTAGTTAATCCAAATAACTAGAATATCCTAAGTACAGAGACCTTATAGGTAGATTTCAGCCTAGATATGGGCGTACCGGAAGGAAAAAATTAGGGGGGCGGAAAGAAAATTGCCCGACTTTTCGTAAAATTGCCCGACTTTTCGTGATTGTGCCCGACTAGTACCAAAACTTTTTCCCGGAAAAATTAATTTGGCGACCTCCCCCCCCCCCGTCGCCAAAAAAATTTCGGTCAGTGTACCATTTAAGGGGTCAAAAAAATTTTCCCGACATACAAAAATTTTTCGGAGCATCACATAAATTTTCAAAAAAACACTACATTGCCCACAAAATTGACTAAATTTTCGAAAAAATTGACAGAATTTGTCCGATCTATTTTTATAACAAACCAAAATTGCCCGACTGTTAATCGAATATTGCCCGACTGCCCAAAAAACTGGGGGGGTTACCGCCCCCCCCCCCCC